>VYZS01022586.1:123467-133859 GCA_013400695.1 Neodrepanis coruscans
TCCAGCGTGCGCCAGAGGATCAGGAAAGTGCTGAACAGGTGAGGCCAAGGGATGGAGCAGGGCTCCGGCGAGGCGGCACTGCGCCGCTCTCCCTGGGGCACGCAGGTCCCGAGGGCCGCCCGTCGGAGGGGCCCCGACCCGGGCCGGCCCCCTCGGCGGGGTGGAGCGGCGGGGCACGAAGGCGCCGGCAGGGCGAGCCGCTCGGCTGGGCTGGGCTGGGCTAGCAGTGCCCTTCCCCGCGGAAGCCCCATACGGGCAGGGGGCGGCGGCGCGGAGGCTCTCCCGGCCCATTGTTGCCTCCGAGGCGGCGGCGTGGGGCGCCAGCCCGCGCCCTTCCCGCTGGTGCCGGTTGCACCTGCCGTGCCTGCAGGCACAACCTCCAACCTCCGCAGCGGAGCCTCCACGCCTCCCGCCTGCTCCGGCTTTCCTGGCTCGTCACGGGCAGACGAGGGCCGGCGGGAGGACGGAGCCCACAACCTCGCTGTCGCAGCCCGGCCGGTGGCGGAGGCGCCGATGGGGAAGTTGGAGCACGGGCGGCGGGGGAGAGGGACAGAGGGGAAGGGGCGCTCTCCCGGGGCTCCCGGCCGGGTCGGCAGGGCGCGGCCTGACGATCCGGGGTGCCGGATCGCACCATGTGGGATCTTTGCGCGATTCCGACTAGCTCGCGTGGCCAGGGAGCAGCACGCTGGGGCTGTGGGATGGGGATACTGGCGAGAGGCGGGCAGGTCAGTCCTCCCGTGCCTGTGGCTCAGAATGGTCAGTGCAAAGATGGGAAAACTGCAGGGTTCTCGGAGTAAATTATTTCATCGAAGGCACAAGAAAATGGAATCATCTTACTTAAATCCTGTACACTCACCTCTCCGCCAGTCGTTTCTATTGCACTGAATTTGATTAGGGCAGAGGTTTTTACTACACAACAAAGTCCATCCAGTGCCTAACCGGTTGCACTTGTCCAGAAGGAGCTCCTGTCTGAAAAGCCAGCTGGAGCCATCACTTCTGCCTAATCAGTCTTACGTGCTATACAGAGCAGTTGCAGTAATGGGGTGGTGCGGACCAGCGCTGACCTCATTGTCCCAGCTTTAGTTTCAGATACGGATAATATGGACGAGCTACTAAACCCAGCTCTTCTATCCGGATATATTAAGTGTAAAGATGAAGCTCGTTGACCGTTTCAAGGCTTTAAATATTAGAAATTAAATAAAAGAAATTACCATTCTTACAAGTGTTACATTGTTACTAATGTGTGAAGCTATTTGGTCTCAGGACATCGCTATTACAAGCAGTTAACTGGTTTACCAATCTAGGAGGAATCTCCAAAGCATCAATAAGGGATGCTTATTGATATTTGAGCATGAAAAAGATTTAAAAGAAGTTTAAACAAGTAACAGCTACTTCCCCTTTATTACGCATTTTCTTGTACATGTGGATTTACAACTCTCAGTGTAGTAAAATTCACTCAGTGCCTCGACCTGACAGTCTCTGTCATCTTAGGTGTCCTGTGCTTGCAAGATCCTGTTCTCCTCGTGCTCGGTCATCCTGATGTGTGTGTCAGTCCTGAAATAAAACACTGGGGAGAAAGGGTTTTCACAGAGCTGCCAAGAGGCATGTGGAGACGTGGTGAAGGGATCAGATACAAAAGCAATAGGTTCTTCTAGGTGGAAGGGTGGTAACAGTGACCTCTGGGGAGTTATCAAATCGTCATGTCATGGCTAGGAGGCGTTGGTTTACTACGTATGGTTTAGGTAGTTACCATACTTATTCATGTGTATGATTCTCAGCCATAGATAGTCAAATAAATATTTATTGGGTTTTTGTATATTTTTGAAATGAGAATATCTAGGTTGTGGTGGTCTTGGTTTGTTTTGGGTTTTTGTTTCTTTGGGTTTTTTGTTTGTTTTGTTTGTTTGTTTGTTTTTTTTAAGGGGGAAAAGAGGTTGGTTTGGCTCTGGTGACCAAAGTTCAAATCTCTGTTCTGATTCACAAACTTGAATGTAGAAATGAGATCTTCCATTGCTCAGAGGAGCACCCTAATGAACAGGAGCTCAGTCACTTTTTTTGGTGAATGTGTTCTTCTCCTCAAAAGAAATAAGAGCAAATTTTTTTCCAAATTTATGTGATTTATGGAGAGGAAGTTACTGAGATAATTTAATCCTTAGCCAATCGCACAGTCTGTATCAATGGAAATTTTGCCCAAGTTAGATTTCCTTAAATTTCTTTCAACTTTTCATGGGAACTAATGTCTCAGTCCATGTAACATCACAGCTTTCATCAGTATTTCTGTTGATACAGGGAAATGAATCCTGACACAATGTTTATTTTTACATCTTCTATGGAAACAATAGCATGCAAGTACATAAGAAAAAAGAAGAAATATATATGCCATATCCATAAAGTAGGAGCCCAGAAGAAAACAAATATTGGCTTTTCCAACTGTTTTTCTACTGGAAAAGGGTAGCAGTTTCTCTGTACTCTATGTTTTGTGTGCACTACTTGCTTGAGACCCATTTGTGAAAGATTCTTGATTGACTCACTGTGATGAGCTCATGTGTTTCTGTATTTTGCTAGACAAAGTGGGAGACCCTCAGACAGACATCAAATTAAAACAGCTGGGGCTGCCAGAAACATGCTTATAGCTGATGGAATCATAGAATGGTTTGGGTTGGAAGGGTCCTTTAAAGGTCACCTAATCCAACCTCTGCTACGTTCAGCAGGATCATCTTCAACTAGATCAGGTTGCTCAGAGTCACATCCAACCTTCCAACCTGACCTTGAATGTTTCCAGGGGTAAGGCATCTACCACATATCTGAGCAACCTGTTCCAGTGTCTCACCACCCTTATCATAAAAAAATGCTTCCTTATACCTAATCTGAATCAAGTCTTTTAATTTAAAACCCTTCTCCTGTCACAAGAGGTCCTGATAAGAAGTCTATTCCCAGGGAGGGGACAGACTCTGGTGTGGTCAGGGAGGAAACAGGACAGCAGGAGAATGGGGATAGACACTGATAGAAACTGAACGTTGTTTCTCTCTCTCTCTGTCACTTCATATATAGCAGTTAAGTCACCCAGGCACTTACTGATTCCTGAATTGCCTTCGAAGATTCCTCTTAAAATTGTTTTACAAGCTACAGAAGCTTATTTTAACTTCACATTCCAGCCTCTCTCTCTGTTCACTCAATAGATCCTGAAGTAATAGAGAAATACTGGAACAACCCCCCCCAGGGTATTTGAGAGAGAACAAAAGAAGAGCTGTATGACTGTAAAAATCTATTTCAGTGACCTCAGCAAACACTGCACTCTGAAAAAAAGTTGGCTGTAGCAGAAAAGCAAAGTAAAACACAAAGGTGAAGGGTCAGAATCATGGAGGACTGGAGATGCTCAACAAAATTGTGGGATTTACTGGAATAATATGAGTATAAATTCTGTCTGCCAGTGGTGGTGAATAGGACCTGATGCAATAGGATCAAACTTCCTGTTATCCTTGAAGTAGATGTGGTACTTAAGCACATGGTTTAATGGTGGACCTGGCAGTGCTGGGCTAATGGTTGGACTCAATGGTCTTAGAGGTCCATGTTAATGATTCTGAGTTGGGAGAGGATGGCTTAGAATTGTCATTGCATTAAGGAGAAAAGGTGATTGCATACTGCAGCTATGTTCCTGAGCCTGTGACTCACACCCATGGTCCATAAATCCCAGCTGCAGGGCCCTACCTGGTACCTTCCTTGTGATGTTTCCTGAGTTTTCAGTCCCTGGCTGAACCTGCCCTGCTGTATTACAGGGGAGACCAAGAATTATGCTGTCTGTTTGATTGCTTGCTTCCTCAAACTTCTGTGAAGCCAAAATTGGACTCCACCAACTCTGTCTACTTGTAGAGAACCACTTAATAAGCAGTGACTCACCTGCTCTGCATTGCCTCCCACCTATAGCGGGAAGCAAGAAAATAAGGAGAAAATCACGCAGCTTGGAACTTCTGCAGTTCTCCACGCCTCCACCCTTGCACCTACTTATTTCAGAGGTACCTTTTGGTGGGTCTCAACTGTCTGGCTGTATTCCAGCAAAGAGAGGGAGCTTGTCTCCCTTTCTTGCACTCCCTTCGTGATCTGAAGGACGGAGAATCACCTGCCAAATGCTGCCTGTGGCCCCTGAAGTCTTTTGAACTAATTTACATGTTGATCTCCTGTCAGGAAGACTGGTTATCACGTCTTTAGAGGAACTGGAGAGACAATAAACATTGCTGAAACACAGGGGGAGCAGGTTGCCAAATGATCTCTCTGGGGGATTCTGGCAAATTGTGTCTCTAAACAAGAGCCAACAAATGAGATATCTGCTTATACGTGGACATTATCTCTGTAGTCCTGGGAACCAAGACAAGGAAGGAAAATGAAGTTTCTTCAAGGAACATGGGTTAATATCTTTAGATGCTACGACAAAGTTATTTTAGCTGAGTAAATGTGATTATTCCAGGAAATAAAAAACACCATAGCTGTGTGAATGAACTCAGGTCCCCAGAGTAACATCTAAGGCACTGCTATTGTATTGCTTTCCTTGATGAGGGCTCTTTTAGAAAGCTGGATGGCACATAACATTTTTCTGGGCTTACCCACTTCTATCTCTCACTACTTTCTAAGGAATGCTAGCTGTAAAATCTAGCTGTGTCTTATCTTGCTGTTTCAAGGGCTGTTTCATGTCTTTGTAGGCTTTTTCTTGTTCTCTGTTTCTAAATGGCATTTTGTATTTCTCAGAAGTTTCCTAAAAATTGTATCAGAGACATACTCAACTTGAATCAGAAAATGGAAAAAGAGTAATTTCAACTATTCAGTCCCATGCCATCTTTTAAACAGTTTGTAGTTATGTTCACTGCACTAGGGAATTGTATAAACTTTCTCAGGAGCAGTGTGAGTCTCTCTATACATCTTTGTTCACTTATTTAGTTTAGCAAATAAATTTTAGCCTTGTGCATAAAGCCAGGGCAGGGTTTATAATTCCTGTCTTAGGAAAAGGAAATAAAAATAATGTTGCTAATAAATACAATTCATTAAGCCTGGCTGTTTGGGTGCAGTCTGAGTAAAAATTTTGCTTGTTTAGTATGTTACAGGCCCCCCCTTCATCCCCGTTCTTCCTCTTTGAGGAAGAGTTTGACCCACTAGCTGACTAGCTTTGAACTTGAACCATGTGTCTAAGCTGCTAACTATTCAGAGATGAGAGCTGTTTAAATGGCACTGTGAGTATCAAAAACTACAACCTCATGTTTGGTTGGGGTTTTTTTCCTAAAAACTAGTATCTACATAGTAAATCAGGCAGAGGGTTCTATGTACTAAAAAGAACCTGCAACTGAATAATAATGAAATTGAGGCAATGTGTTTCATTGCGCCAAAGCAATAACGTCTTTCAGTTGACTAATCAGAGAGGCAAAGAAACCAAATAATTTATGGCATTTTTTTCTTAATGAGAAGCAAGTCAAAGATCAAACATATAACTTTTGAATCCAAAAAAAGTGAGTATTCATGACCTTCAGTTGCTTTGCTTTGTTCTTCAAAACAAAAGAATTTGCTTCCTTTGGGATTTTTGTTCTTTAAAAATACAAATGGCTTCTTGAAATCCACCCAGAATAATAGTAACTGTAGAAGAATGAGCCTGAGCTCAATTCAAATATAGTTCTCCTTTTAGGTAAAGGTATTTATACTGTTCTGAAGTAAGTTAAAGAAAATGAGTTCATAACATAGATGAAGCAACTAGTTTGACTTTCTTGTGCCTGTTAGTAATACTCTTTCTGATCAAGAAAGTGGGAAGGTTATATCTGCCCATAGGAAAGCATCCTGGTGGGGGATAGAGAAATCAAATGAAGAAAATTTTCCACTGTTTCCTTTTTGCATTAGTTTACTTTTTATTGCCGTTTTGTAAGCACATCACCTCGCAAATTAACTATGCTCCAAATAATTTGGGTGCATAGGAGAAATACCTGCAAAATGTGAAAAAAGATGCCCTTCCCCTTCTTCTCTAAACAATGTATTTCAGTGAATGCACACTTACTTATTGGCATGCCACAGTACTCTTAAAATGCTTTATGAGCAAAAATGAGCTAATGTACATAAAGATTCCATGTTGTTGCTGTAGCACATATTGGAAGTTTGTCCAAGTATGACTTCAAAGTTTCTGAGTGTGGTTTCATAACATCTCTAGAAGGCAGGACTGGAAACCTTTGTCCCCTTTGCCTTGCTTTTGCTCCTGAGAATTTGTACCTTAGGAGATGCAAGCCTTGCTGGCCGTGTTTTGAAATAAGAATTGTGTGGAGTGATTTGATATGGTAAGTGCACTGCAATCCAAACACAAAAGCCCACATGCTGTCGGGAAAAGACTTTCCCAAGATGGGAAAATTCGGCAGGGCAAAATATGTGGGTGTCTTCTGTCTACCTATGACATTCAAAATGCCGGTACTTATTGAGTGCCTGTTTCTAAGTGGGAAATTTTGACACTGGCTGCGCTGTGGGCTTTGGGAAGGGGTTACTGCCTCTTGAACTAGTAGGGTTTCAAAAGAGCAGCACCGTAAATGGCTCCATAGAGAAAGAGGGAGGAATGGACAGACTGGCTCTTTTGGGATGGACAGAGCAGCTTTAATGTGCTAATGAGGGGAAGGCCAGATGCCAGCAGCGATCAGAAGGGCTCTTTGTGGCTCTCTTTCTTTGGAGATGGCTGTAGTCTCTGTCCTTATCGGGGTTGTTTCTGCAGGCAGAGGGAAACACTGGGGCTATTAGTGAGGTGTTCCCTTCCTTTAAGTCAGCAGATAGCCTTATAATCAGCACTTGAATACTGATTAGGGCTGATTACCAAGAAAGCTTAGGAAAAAGAAGTTGCTGAAGAAGCTTGAATTTAAAAACTACAAAAAATGAAGCCCCAAACCCAACAACAGAAATCTCGTGCTCAGAGTTTAGTAAGCTGAGCATAAACTAAGCTGAAATCACTTGTTGCAAGAACAGCAGTCTGGGGACTCTTAAACTGCTATGACTGTAAAGTGTGTAAGTATTGGTGTTTCTGAAATTCGTGTTATGAGTTGTATAATCTACTTGTCTGTGCTTATTTATGTCTGTCATCTGTCTTGTTGAGATTTTTACTGAAAACACACGAGTCTTGAAGCTTGTCTTTCAGCTTTCTCTGACTTGGTTTTTCTCATGATTTAAGAAAACATTTCCTCAATACACATTCTCTCTCAGTCATTTTTCTCAGAGACATCAAATGATTGAGGTAGCAGGTTTGCATCACATTCTCCTCAGTATGGAACTAAAGAGCATGAGGTGCAGGAGGGATTGTGTCCCCGCAGCCTGGCTGTGCTCAGTGAGAGCACCTGTACAGCAACACAGCACCATGGATCTGCAAGGAGTGTGCTGGATTTTTGGGCTGTGTCATGGTGCATGGGGATAACCAAATAATTTCCTAGATGAGGTGGATGACCCTTGATCTCATCAGAAAGGTCTGTCCACAAATGATGCCACGTAGGTGCCACAGTTAAAAATAGGCACACTTATTAAGCCAGCCTTCTGTTTGTAGCCGGTACAGTAATTTCAGTCCTTAATTTCAATTTTACCTTGGTGTGATGGTCCATTTCTTCCTTGCACTGCCTATTGTGTGATCTGAGAGGCCACGTTCCACCTTCAGATAGGCCTAATCTGTGGCAACGTGAAGGAATTTAGGGGCTGGATAGCAAATCTTCTCTTTAGATATAACTTTTTTTCCTGTCAAAAAACATAGACAAGTCAAAACCTTGTTAAGAAGGATTGGGCTTTCTCAAGACTACATCAGTAAGTTTTCTTATGTCTAGACTACATTTTTTTGATGGAGAGGGAGTAAGACTTCATGGTAAAATGGTGATGGGAGTACTTATGCAGGAGACCAGGTTTAATTCTGCTTTGCTGTATCTCTGAGGGCTGCTGTGAATACACAAACTGATGTTGTGTTGAGATGAAGAACTTCAAAAGGTCGTGGTTTTGTCTTAATGCAAAATGGGAGAAGTTCTGAAAATTAAAAGTTCAGAACTGGAAGATGATTTTTTGCCCAGCTCATCTTCCAAGGCATTTGAGGCTTCAAAGAGTTCATTTATGAAAGCACACTACGCTTTAAACAGATTGCTGCATCTGTAATGCAGATACATTAAGGAATTTATGTCCAGTAGCAGGACCATAATTATTGCCTCCCAAACCCTAGTATTAATTGTAACCTGCAAGTCAGTACGATGGAATGAAAACAAAATTTGAAACATTTATAATGGTGACCATTAATTTACTTAGTCCTCTCTGGTGTTCGTTTGTCAAAGAAGCTGTTGTGCCTGTGTCCAGAAACCTGCTTCACTGCATGCGATGGGGTTGCACTGCTTTTAAATAGGTGCTGTCTTCTCTGCCACATTAATTTTCCTTACTTTTCTCATTTGGCAAGTGTTTCCATGAGACTTGACTTTTTCTGCTTTCCATTTGGTAGAAATGGAAAAGGAGTTGGGGGAACTAAATGTTTCTCCCTGTTTAGTGAAATAGAGAGGAAGGCATCCGCAGCTTGGGAGGGAGATGCCAGCATCCGTTCCTACTCTGATATCTCTTCTTCGAGATCTTTGAAGAGGAAGAGAACTCCACAGTTCCACTCCTGGATCTCTTCAGCCTAATAACTAAAATTCTGATCCTTAATGTAGCCTTGAGGTAGCTAGCTCAGACCTTTTTAGGGGAAAAGGGAGTTTGAGGGAGCTGGGATGGGCTGAATCAGAGTGATGTTACAAGGTAGATGCAGCGGAGTTCTCTCTGCCCCTTTTTCTAGAAAGGAAGAAGATGTCTTACTCTTTAAGGGGAAATCTGAAATGAGTCACTGAAAAGTGGGGCCCAAATGCTCCAAGGAGGGGTAAGGCATAAGCTGTACCCTATCCTATACTTTCTGGATTTTACCAAGACTTTGGTCTTTGTCTACCCGGGTATCTCTGTGACTTTCTGATGGTGTCATACTTTTCTGCATGGATCTTTGTGCGTTTTTTTTTCCCTATGGCAGTGAGACAAATGCTAGAAAATATTTACTAAATTTAAATAAATTAATGTGTGATAATTTTAGGGACAAGTATTTAATGCAATTTAAATAGCTCTGTATTTTCAGTGGCTTCTGCAGCCTGATTTGGACCATTTGCCTGCTGAAATCTCTTCTTTTTAGAAGCTGAGTTCCATAATGAAACAAAGTATTTCTTTCCGGTTGCTCCTTTCCTTTTCTCTAACTGCTGCTGCTACAGACATGAAATGCTTTTGATTATGTTTTTTTTAACTCCATTCTGCCAATATATTGAGGTCTGTAGGGACTGTCCCGGGTAGATTGAAAGTGAGGAAGGACAGCAAATAGCAAGTAGGCTGGGAAGAGTTGAGCAGGGAGCTGGAAAGATATTTTAATGGATACAGGATTTGGTACTTGAAGAAAATAAAACTTTAATGTTGTAGATATCATTTTCTTTAGGCTGGGTATGAGGATTAAATACTGTCAGGCAGTAAAAGTTTCTGAGCTTCATCTACCATCTGGGGAAAAAGCCAGCACCCAAAGATATGTAATGATCAACTGAAGTGCATGCTTTTCCTGCATGATGTACCTGATATGCACTGGTAACTTCCAGATTTTGGATACCTGAACCCCTGCTGTTGGGTTCCTGATTTGCTGAGGGGAATGCTTTGTAGAAAATTGACTGTTTTTTTTCCTGGAAATTAAAAATTACCATTTGCAGAAGTGCTGTCTGGCTTGTCCCAGAACAGACAACCACCTGTGGGCAGCCTTGGAGACCTTGTTCAATTGCCTTGTCTTCACATTCACCAATGATGCTTTGCTTTAATTTAGCTTGACAGCATTTTTTTTAACAGTATACTTCAGTGGGTATTTTGGGTCCAGTTTGTGGTGGGAGAATCATGTCTTTGAAGACATTCAGTAGATTCCAGGACATTCGGAAGATTTAATCTAGAAGCACAGGGGCAGGATGGTGGGGATTGTCATACATATATGAAGGCACGTCTTACTGGCATTGGAAAGAAAAATTCCAGGTTTTCTCTCATTTAAACAAAAAGATGACAGCAGAACACCTGTTCAGTAACAGAAAAGCACTCAGGGAGTGAGGTGAGGGTAAGATGCAGTGCCATGCAGTGGTGGTTGAAAGGTTGCCAGAAATGGAAGAATTACATTGGATTTGTATTAACCAAGTGAAATCTCTCTGATTCAGAATTGCTCCTGCTCTAAAGAAGTAACTTGAGATTAATACATCAAATAATTCCCTAATAATTCACTCGAAAAAAGGACTCTGTGTCTGTAACTGTGTGTAAGCATGTGAGATCTTTTAGGATGAACTACAAGTTACTCAGATTCAACATCTCATATAATATATATGTTATATATATATA
>VYZS01022594.1:9574-23355 GCA_013400695.1 Neodrepanis coruscans
GGGGGCGGGAGGGAGAAAAAGACAAACAAAAAAAAAGGTTTAGCTCCCAGAACCTTTGTTTTCAACCCACAATAGCAGTAGACTGTTGTTAGGGTAACTTAGATGTGCTTTGACCTTCTACCAGTTAATAAGATCTTTCAGGAAATCTCCTTTATAATTTATGTAGGCACTGATACAAATTGGGATTTGGTGGTTAGATATGGTAACTGTCTCATGTGATTGTATGGTACAGAGATGTAATTGCTGTGACAGGTAGAACACATTTAGTCTTATCTCAGGTGACATAGTCTGCAGGATATCTCCGTTCTTAGTATGTGTAGAGCTGCTGCTGTTAGAGCACCTTTGTGTTTTCTTGACAGTCTGTGCTTCCATCTTGAATGACCTTGGGCATCTTGGTCCCAGAATCTTTTGTTGGCAGGAAAGTGATGTTTGTATGGAACATTGCTTGATGTCACCTCACCCACAGTGTAAAGTTACATATGAACAAGAAAAACGTACTTCTTACCTGTAACTATTGTTCTCTGACGTGTGTTTTCTGTGTGTTCAAGACTTGTTTTTCTGCATTTGTTCATTTTAGTGCTTGAAGGAGTTTTAGAGTTTTTCTCAGCCTGTGAAATCCTAAGAGGGGAAAGGCTGTCTTTTCAGGGCTGCCTACAAAGCATACAGATGTCACAGTCCTGTAAATAACCCCTTTATATATTTATATATTAGCGAGGGAAAAAAATATCTTGCTTTCACTGTTTAAACAGATGTATTTGCAATGAGTATATAAAAAGCCACATACAGGTAACACAAGAGTAACAGTTAAAAAATAGCAGATCTTTTAATTATTAAACTGATCCTCAAGACTAAAGACATTTTCAAGATTCATTTATATGGAAACAGAGTTCTTTTTATGTAAATGAATTGTGGAAGAGATCTGGGGTTTCATACTTCAGTAAGTAAGATAAATCTGTATCCAGTAATGACCAAGGGTATTCTGAATTTGTCACCCTAATGCATATCAGTCTAAAATTAATTTATTTGCCTCTGAAAATATCTGATATTTGCATGTCAAAAAGAAATAACTAGTCTAGATGGCTCACAGGTCTAGCAACTCTTGTATTAATTCTTAACTTATTAATTTATACCATGAAATGTGTTCAGGGGAGATTATAGTCAAGTATATACTTAAAAATCAATTTAATTGAAGACAGCTTTAACTACTCTTCGAGTGATGGTGGTATTTTAATTAATGGTAGACTGTAAGTTTAGTGCCTTAGATATAAATCTCTGTATCTTTCTGTGTTTGAATTTCTTTGAAAACTTTACATGTGCTGGTTTCATAATGTTCAATATTAACATGTCAGCATCCTGAAGATAAATAAGGTGGGCTTAAGAGTACCTATCAGTAATTAGCTTAATATTAATATTGTCAGTTGACAAAACATAGCAGAGAACCCACATAGCAATTCTTTTAAAAATTGCTGCCTTCCATTTGTCATGATCAAGTGTTGTAGTTGTTCATCGCCTTGAATAGTTCCTGAAGTTTCATTCAGGGTAGGCTTGAACATCATGGTTGGTCTTTACTGAAAACTTGAGTATTAAGATGCTAGATTCTTTTGTATATTGTAAATGTAGAAGTAGAGACACATTGGAGAGCACAAGTACTTTGTTCATCTGGGGGTCTTGAAATTATTGGGCAGCACAACAGTTTTAACATTCAAAAATTTGTGAACTGTGCAGTCCCAGATAAGGAATATACATTTTGTCCAGTTTGAATAATCATTTGTATATGAAACATGATATACTATTCTTAAAATCCAGAGAAAATTATTAAATTATGATGCTCACTAGCAGTATTTAAGTTTTGTAGAGTGAGATCTAATTTTAGTAGACAAACTGATAATAGATGGATAAGACAGACAACCTTTTGAGCATATAATAATTTCTTCTGCAGCAAGCGTCAGGATAAGTGCAGTTTGATAACAACTGTGTTACATTCACGTTTACTGAGATAATTTGAAGGGAAAAGGTTCTGTCTAGTATATGAAGAGATGATTGGAAGGAGCAAGATGGTAAAGCTGTGAAGCAAGTAAGGAACACTTCCAGAACTCGCTGTAATGCAGGAAGGACATGGGGTATTCCATAATAGTTAGCTTATGATAATAGTTAGTAGAGTTACAACTTTTGATTGTTAAGCTCTACATTTGAAAGTGTCTTGTAGGCTTCCTTCGGAGATCAGGAGTGAGAGTTAATGGAATGGCTTTTGGGGGGGAAATGTTCTGCATTTGTTTACTGAATGTTTCCATCCATTTTCCTTTCTCTAGTAAATAACACCTGTTGGGGTTTGCACACAGTTTCATAAAGCCTATAAAGTTCTGCCATGTGCAAATCTAAATTCACAGATTTTAGGTAGTAAAAGATAACTTTTAATCAGAAAATGTTACTCATTTTCAAGATCATATTAAAAACTGGCAACTCAACTTTCTGGGAAAGTTTAATGAAGT
Source organism: Neodrepanis coruscans (assembly GCA_013400695.1). Classification (NCBI taxonomy): domain Eukaryota; kingdom Metazoa; phylum Chordata; class Aves; order Passeriformes; family Philepittidae; genus Neodrepanis; species Neodrepanis coruscans. Next base: position 12,064 of record VYZS01022594.1, read on the forward strand.
CTGTCTTGGCTGTTTTAAAGATCATGTTTCTATCATGAGTCTTTTGATGCTATGTATATGTAGATAATAGATGCATAATTCCATTTGTTAAAGTGATGTTTTAAAGCTAACTGGTTCCTGCTACGTGAAGTTCCATTTTTGAGATACGTCCAAACACTTTACTAAATAGACTTGAAGTTCCTATTTGAGAGTTGGAAGCAAGGATGGTGATAATTTACAAAATCATTTAATATTGCGTAATAGTGATACAAATATCCATTTGAAATCAGCAGGAATAGTCATTGGGGAAAGTAAAGCATAAATCTCACAAAAATACCTCCTAATATCTCTGCAAGACTAAACATATCTAGATGTCACTGTCATTGCTTGCTAATACTGATGTCAGTATATTGTTAAATCATGAGTTTCTCTTTCAGATGTATTGCTTTGTTTGATAATGGATTTTATCTTAGATAACAATTTTTTGTGTTTTTTGTGTGTTTTTTATCATTTCAAGGTCGTTTGTATGCAATGCAAACAGGGATGAAGATTGATAGTAAAACCCCAGAATGCCGTAAATTTTTATCCAGACTTATGGATCAGTTGGAAGCTGTAAGTAGAATTTATTGTTCTCCTCCAAAATGATTCATGGTATTACTTTAATTTTTATTTAAGCTTTCACAAGTGTGATCTCTGCCGTCAGTCATTGAAGCAGCTGTTCCATATGCAGGCATATTGCATGAATTTAAACCGTTTGTAATAAATTGGCAGAAGAATTGGAAGGAGATAAAGCTGTATGTCTTTATGTATGCAGGCACAAACATAACTGAAATTTTGCCATACGTTTTTATGTAGATGACATGAATTACAATACTTTATTCATACATATTCTCATGACAAATCATAATTCATTATGAAATAAATGCAGGTGCTCTAGAAGACTTTTTAACTGCTTTTGATTTCTTTAAGTTTGTGAGAGTTACTTTCACTGCTGTAGGACTCACTAGCCTGATGCTTGGATGCTTTTGAAATTTTGGACCTAAACTGTTTTACCCAGGGAATTTTTTAAAATATTCTATACAAGATAAAGATACTTCTGATCATATCCTCTCTTAGAGGTTGGAGGTTTTATATGATGAGTTTTTGTAAATGCAGTCTAATCTGTGTAAGAGATGGCTGTGCCATGCTCTTTTGAATGGACCTGATACTATTAAAAAGCCTTAAATAGAGCAGATTTAAACAAAGAAAGGTACAGTTACTGTACTATAAAATTACTGTACTGTACAGTTTAAGTTCTTGGAGCTGTTTATGTTCATACCTTGTAGTTTTCAATATTCTGAAATGGAGTGTGCGGATTTTAAAATTTAAGTGCTCATTTGGAAGCAGAAAGTAATGTTGAAAAATTGAGCAGCAGTTATTTTTTTGTTCATTATTAGTAATTCCATCCAAAATCTAGCCATAACAATGCCTGAAGAGTTTGTGTAGTTGTTGTTGTGAAGAGCCTTCAGTTGTGAAAGATGGGTGCCTCATCCATGGAAGTATTCAAGACTAGATTGGATGGTTCCTGAAGAACGTCATCTAATGAATGGCATCCCTGCCCATGACAGGAGGGTTTGAAATTAGGTGATCCTTAAAGTCCCTTCCAACTCAAATCATTTTATGATTCTTCAGGGAAAAAATGAAACATGAACTATTGTCTTTTCTTCATGCCTTGTGCTTCTTGCTATGTTTTATCACTGATTTTTAGCAATGGAAAATTCAGTGTATCGTGACTTCTTAGTGTGTTATTTCATCAGATTTCAACACCTTAATTGGGTCTGGTTTTCATGTTCAAAAAGGGAGAGAGGTGGCAGGAGAGGTGAGATTAATACTCCAAAAGATTTTGCTCTTCATTTCCTAAGGGTTGTTGAAATTTGTTGGATTTCTTGTGGTACTGCAGCAGTTCATCTGTCTGCAGCATTCAGTTACCCCTTCTCTTTCAAAATTGAAAAGACTAGAAAAGCCGCAAAAATCCATGGTTTCATCTTTCAGTTGCTGGTAAGATTCTAACAACTGATGCACGGTTTTAAAAGTTCTACCTATCCAAGTATTGAAAGGATGGAGAGAGCACCTGTTAAGCAAATCTAACACAGCAGTTTTGTGGTCTGGGAAGCTTAGGTGTATGGGAAGTTGGACCTCTATGGTAACTTGATAGCAGCCATTTTCAGTCTGCATTTAACCACCAAGGGGCACAAAGGGGCGCTGCAGGTCTGTGCTTTTTTGTGTTGCCACAATTGGGTATTTTAGAGTTTAAGACAGAAGCCTGCAAACCTGAGCTTTAGAGTAGCAAAGAATAAAACAGCATAGCTATAGCTGGGAATTATGTTCAAGAAATGTCATATTATTGAATGTGAATTAAATACAGTGGGGGTTTTTTTTCCCAAATGCATGTTTCCCTAAATTTTTATATGAGATTGTGTTGTCTTGCTTTTCCAGTACATAACTGTTTAATTTAAATGTTTGAGGGTTTTTTATAAAATTAAACTTAAATCAGTGGATTTTTAGGTTCCAATTTTGAATCAACATTTAAAACACCAGTTCTGCTTTACTGAATCACAGATTGTGTGAAGGGTAATTTCAAAAATAAATAACTTGGTTAACTTTAATATTTTTAGAAGTGTATGTAACAGTGTCATTTTTATGTTCAGAATAATCTCCTGAACATCAGATCAAATATAGTAATAAGTTATTTTCTGAGTGTGAGATATATAGAGGGCCTGGGGAAATACATGTGTACACAAACAGCTTTCTTCCTGAGTTAGCTTCAATGTTCCATTTCAGTTACATATCTTCCAGTTTACAAATGCTGGTACTCTCACAAGAAAATTAACTTTGTAAAACAAGTACTTTTTGAAAACTACATACAGTAGTTTAATGAAAGTCTTTGAATTTAAAATTCTATTTGGAAAGCTTATATTTCACTACTGAAATCAAGGAACTTTTCTGGCAACGTTCTATGTCTTGAAAGGTTGGCAGCAGTCTAAAAAATATGGAAATGCAGTTTGCATGATTAAATTTTCTTCACACGCACAGTGAAAAATAGCTACCATTCAGAGATTGTTTTTAAATCTTTTGGCAAAATAAAGGCTGCAGGTTAGTATCACACAGTGTTCCTGTTTTTGCTCTCTAAGGATAACCTGAGATTTCCTTAGGTGCAAACAGTAAGCCTATTCAGAAGCTGTAAATCCACCTGTTGTAACTGTTAGGTTTGTTTGCTTTACTGATTTTTATTAGGAAACCTGAGGATTCTTGTACTCTAACATCCTTGAAAAGAGGTCTTAAATTGAAATACGCTGCTCAAATTAAAATTCCTGTAAGTCTGTAGGTCACTAGAGCAATCAAGATAGGGCTGAGACACTTTGAAAGATGTAATGAACTGCAGTGAAATAACCCTACAAGAGAGAAGATACATGATCACACTCTAGATCTACATGCTGTTCTGCAGGAACTTTATAAGGCATGGATTACTTTACCAATTGAACTGTGTTGAATCCTGACACAGTCTGCATAGTGCCGGGCCTTTTGGATACTAAGGGGAAAAGTATCTGTAGCTATTCCTTCACAGTATTGTAGTTTTGTTTATTTTTAACTTTGGAAGTGTTTTTGTGATTGAAGATTTAGAGCTACTTATTCATAATGTTTCTCTCTCCAAAAGAACGTGCTTTCTCTTTCACTTGCTGCTTTTAGCATTTGTTGTGTTAGAAGTTGGACATTTATAAAATGAAGTATGTGTTTTTTCTTTTTAAATTGTTCTTGGCTTTGTTTAAATCAGGAGATTCGTTTTATGTTTGCAGAATTGCTAGAATTTAATGAAATAATTAATGTATTTTTCCAACATTTTTCAGATGAAAAAGCAATTTGGTGATAATGAAGCAATTACTCAGGAAATTGTTGGTTCTGCTCACGTGGAGAATTATGCTTTGAAAATGTTTTTGTATGCAGACAATGAAGACAGAGCTGGGCAATTTCATAAGTAGGTGAAAACCTTTAGTTTTCTTATCTGAATTAAGATACTGGTCAGGGAATGTGAATGTCCAAAGTCTCTTTAATTTGACTAGAAGCAAGAATCGGGCTTTAATGCATTCTTTTCTCTTCTAGAAAACTTGATTTGTTCCTACTTGTACATCTCTAACTTGACATATTAACTGGTATCCTCCTTCTTATGTTCCTGAAAAGGTTGCTCACCTCCTGGCAAGCCTTTTAAAACCACAGGCTAATAATTGCATTTTATTTACATCAAGCATGTCATAGTTTCTACTGACCAGTGATAGTAAAACAGTTGTAATGAGTCATAGTAATAATTACAGCAATTACTACAGCATGTTGATGTATTTTTCTAAGCTAATAAAGGATTTCCTATGTTCTACATGAAACATTCCGAACTAGAATCTGAGTGGAAAACACATGACCAGTTTTAAAATATACTGAACATTTTCTGCATAGTAGTCAGCAATCAATATATTGATTGATTGATATATCAATATATTATTTTAAACATTGTGATTTAAACATTGTGAAGCAGGCTCTGTAACATCAGGTTAAAAGAAAAAAAACCCAGTGATGTTTGACTTGAAATAAACCAGTATGATCTAAAATGACAACTTGTAAATTGTGATTCTGAGAGACTCACGTTACTAAGGTAGCAAAATGTTTTCTTTTTTACAGAAATATGATAAAGTCCTTTTATACTGCAAGTCTCCTGATAGATGTTCTAACGGTATTTGGGGAGCTCTCTGAAGAGGTAAGTGTTAGGCACATGAATGCATTATCTGCTTGTTTTTCCTAGTACATATATTGCTTTTTTTAAGTTGATAATATGAATTTCAAAGAACATATGTTCAAATTGTGGAGTCAAATACTTGTTAGTATGTCATAAAGAATTGAGCTAAGTATTACAAATAAATCATGTGAAATGTTAGACAACTGTTACCTGTTAGAAGATGCATCATGACTAGTATCAGTTAGAAATTCAAAGTTTAATTATTACTCTGGGGCACATAGCATTACACTGAGCAAGTAGGAATGCTTATAGGGAAAAATGATGCAAGGTTCCCAGCTTTTTCCACCTTCACTTTTCTCCATGCCCTGCATGAAATTCAGACTTGACATCCTGTATGTATATCCTCAATCTGATAAGTGTACCTAATGTGCAGTTGTACTTGCTCAGTTTAAAATGCGGTTGTGGCTACTTTCATTTGTAAATATTGTAAAGAAGGTAAAAGAATGGTCTTATTAGTGTTATAGTTCTTGTATACTATGGGATGTTAGTGTAGATATTAATGATAGGTCTTACCCAAGAGAAATGGTTGGCCGGAATTCTTGCAAGATTCTCCATCTTTCATAGCCTGAGACTATACCAGTCTAAAATTTTCATCTATCAACAGGCACAAGTAAGTTTGCTCTTGCATGTGTTCTGTTAAAATTGGCTGCTCTGCACCCTGACATCCTTTCCTATATATCAAATAATAACGTTTCCTAGAGCCAGAAAGTTCATGCACATTGAATTGGACTGAAAAAACAATCATCCTAGTCTGTAGGGATCCAGTGCACAGGACAGTGCACTGATCAATGACTCCTCAGAGGTCCCGAAGCAATCCTGCTTTGTAGATGGAAGAAATTGTTATAAATCTCAGTGTGGAATGCTAGCAGTGGTATGTTTACTACTGTGTGTCAGGGGTTTTTGTTGTTGATGCTGAAAGGGCAGAAATGCTCTGTAATTGGAAAGAAGCAAAATTCTCTCATTTTATTTAAACATTGAAGACAATAAAAGAGAGTGTAGAAGAAATGTAGTAAAAGGTTTGCATTTCTGCATAGCATTACATATCAAGAATTTTCTTACCCAATTTCACATGAAGGAATGATGGACCAAGTATGACGTGACTGTCTTAGACTTTTACAGAAGCTTTTGTTACCCTAAAGTAAGCTCAGCCTGACACCTGGTTATATAGTATGATATCTATATTCAGACCATCTGCCTGTTTCTTCAACATGTAGTTGCCTTTATGTATATGGAGCATCAGCTATTAAAAAGCTTTTAAATCAAGACCAGAAGGCATAGAAAGCAGATACTTGACACGTAGAATCAGAAAATGGGTACTGTACTTAATACGGCAAGTGACTGATTATTGGGTAGTATAAATGGATTGTGTCACAGATTAAAAGTGGATGTTCTATATCTCAATATTAGAGCTATGCAAAAGGATTTTCTGAAAGATGTGTTTTGCAAGACACAGCTTACATCAGATCAGTAGGAAGCTATGTGGTAATAGCATTCTTTTCATTAATCTCAGTAGTAACATTCATTCGATAGGGCAACCTTCCAAAAAGGAACAGCAGCACATGTTAAAAACAAATCAAAAGCAACAGAATTTTGCTTCTCAGTCCTGTAATGATAAGGTTTGTAGTTGGGATGCATGACAGACATGATGCTTTGTTCCCATCTCCGCTCTCCGTGCAGCAATTCAGGTGTAGGGGGTGCTTGGCCCATTCTCCCTGGGGCACCATCAGCCTGTCTGAGGGTCTCGGCTGTGTCCCATGGTGGGCCCACTGGAGCTGGTTGTATCCAACACGAGGCAGCTCTGGCTGCCACCACTACCATCTTGTGTTGCCAGCACTTGGACATGGACACCTGATACAAAAGCGTCTTCTCATTTTATCAGTAAATAATGGCCATATTAGAACAGAGGGGAGAGGTACAGGCTGTTAAATATTACATAATAATCTCGCCTAAAAGTACTGTACTCTGAATGTGTATTTCTGCATTTTGTGAGTCCTAGTGTGTTTGTTAATAATAAAGGAATTTAATCTGTAACACTGTCTGACCAGAAATTATTACTGGAAGAAAGTATGTAACAGAAAGCCATGTTTTCCAGTTGCACTGTTCATTTCTCAGGTATGGTGAGTGCATTTTAACAGACCTGTCATTAGGACAGGCTTTTTTCTGGAGAATGTCTTATTTGCAAAAATGAAGACCCTGTCTTGGGCTTCATAAGGATCCTGATGGATACAATGTATTAAATATGAGCAAGGGAGCTTGCGGGAGATATCCTTTGTATTGTATTTTTCTACCTTGTCTAGATGACAGTGCAATAGGCTTTGTGAAGTACAGTGTTGAATTTCGGTTTATTAATTCTCAAAAACTTTGGATTTCATTTCAGACAGGACTTTTAAAGAGAGATCAATCTGTCTACCCCAGTTTCCAAACCACTTTTCCTCTGATTGTTAGTGTGGAAATTTGAGTTCATCAGTACCTTGCAGGTGGTGATGCTGATGTGAAGCATGTTATCACAACTTGCGTTGTTCATTTGGCCAAATTATTCCACTCATCCTTCAGTGTTTCTTATCTCTGTTTATATTCAGCCTTGTTCCTTGATATAAATTACCTCATAACTGTCAGAACTGATTGTTTCTTATTTAACTTTTGACAAGTAGTTGATTTGCATGATCAGTTTAGGATTGAGAACTCTTTCTGCATTAGACAAACACTGTTGTAACAGTCCCAGAGGATAATAAAGTGGGCAATTTCATTTCATGTTCTGAGATGTTAAATGTTATACCTAGGAACAGTAAAGTTTGAAAAACGAAATTTTGAAATTTTGAAAAATGAAATGGAAGATCTCAAAATAGTTAAAATTCTGGAATTTATTTCTAGCACATAAAAGAAGAATTTATGAAAACCCAGTGAAATGCTTTTCCTCAATTTCTTTTTCCCAGAAACTGAAAACAGTGAAAAATTATGTTGATTTTTAAGAATTTCAGGCTATTACCATGGAAATGGAATCAGAAAGGCAAGCAACCACTTTGCCTCTCACTGCTATTGCTTCATATTGACATCATTTTAGAAAAGAAGAGTTATCAAAAAAAATACTGACTGTCAATATATAACAGTAATTTTTAGAGACCCATTATTTTTTCTATTAACTCTAGTATTAAACTTGTCATTAGCAGTTTAAATAAACTTGCAAAAAAAAGGCTTTTCCTCTGAATTTTTGCTGTGTTGTAAGGATATTAAATCAAAATATTGTATGTCCTAGAATATCCTATTCATGCTTTTAAATAAAGTTTTAAAATTTAAAATAATGTCATTAGAAAAGAGATACTGATCAGGAGCAGTAGCATTTTAAGTTTCAGGTATTTAAATCTTAAGTAAATAATCGTCTAAGTTTATGGAAATAGGAAGCTTGCATCATTATTTCACATCACTAGTTACTACACAGTGCTCTGCCTTTCATACTAGATGGTCTTGGTATAATTTGTTTCCTTTTCCTGACATGCTGAAGTAATTGAAAATCTCCACATTTTCGTTTCATGCTGAGATCTTGCTAGAGCTGTTTTGGTTTTTTTAATTCACATTAATTTCACACATGTTGTTTATCTTTAAGGGGGTGTCAGATGACAGAAGAAAAGCAGTTTAGTTTTATAATCTCCTCTGACATGTGGAAAACATGTTTATATTTCTGTTTTCAATGCATTAATTCACAGAAGTAAGTGGTTAAAATGGCTATCCTTTTCCCTTCCCCAGAACGCCCAGCACAGGAAGTATGCCAGGTGGAAGGCAGCATATATTCATAACTGCTTAAAGAATGGAGAGACTCCTCAGCCTGGTCCCATTGGAATGGAAGGAGAGAGTTTTGGTATGTGTTTGCCTTTTCCTTTCCAAAGAGCAGAGGGCTGTGCCAAGACCAAAATGGATGGTATGCACAGTTCTTCAGGGAGCACCCCACAGGAAGCACAGCTTCCCCATTTAATATTCCATTCAGAGTGGGCCACCTTCTGCTTTTTCTTTTCAGCTTCTCCTGCTGTTACTTTTACTGGACCTTATTGAATAAAATACTTTTTTTCATTGTAGTGTAGATTATTATTTTGAATACAGCAACTCTAAGAAGGCATTGTCAGCTTTGGGCCAGAACCATGCATTTCTTTAATACTACCCACATTCCTTCTTTTAAATGTGTTCTGTAAAGTTATGATCCCTTTTCCAGTTTATTCTCTCTCAGAAGTTAAATAGAAGTTGAAAATGGACTAATCATAGGTGAATTCAACTTCAAAGCAAACACCTGATTGTGAGATAACCCCTTTCTCCCTGTATAATAATGTGTGTTTCAAAATAGGTGTTTGGCCTACTCTTTTTCTCGTTGGATTTCCGGCCTGTTTCTCACTCATCCCCATTTTCCTCATGTTTTCAGTTGTTCCCTGTGGTCCTCTGGCTACCTGAGCTTCCTGTACAGGATTCCTTGAAGTTACCTATTTAACTTAGATAACGTGAGGATTTGCAAGGACACTGACTTAACCTTAATGAATGTATATCAGAACAGACTGTTTTTAACCTCTGAAACTGTAACTATTGCTGCCTGCTATTTAACACATTCAGACCTGTCTAAATTTAAAAGGCCTAATTGTTCAGTATGAAACATTATAAACATTCAGACTTTCTCATTTAGAACTTTTCAAAGACAGACACACCACTATGAGCAGACACAAACTAGCTTCTCTATAAAGTAACAGAACACATACCAAGCAGACTTTCTCTCAGAAGAGCACATAGGTAATATCCTAATCTCTTCTGAGAATGACAACTCTGTCCTCTTTTTTCATTATGTATGTATTTACTAAAAGTAACTAAACAGTCAAATCAGACTTGCCATATCATTTCTAAGCTTTATAAATGTTACCCTATTTCTAAAGTATAAATCCACGAGCTTTACAGATATATGTGTGATTTTGTGAAGTTTAATGCAATTATGTGGAAAACATTATTGGTTGAACTGCTGAAACAGAAAAAAGTATTACTGTTATGTGTGTAAACTGATCATGCTTTATAGTTATTGACAGAAGTGAAATATATGCAAAAATTACTCATTTCTAAAATACATAAAAATAGAAATTGTATGTAATTTATTGAACTAACTTTGAAATAATTTTCACTTATTTACTTCTTATTTGCAGTTGTTCTATGCTTAATGCCTTATGGATGCTTAATTCTTTTTGCAATTCACCAGTTGCTTTTGATAGTGATTAGTTTTATTAGTAAGGGTTCTCTTCATTTTCCTCCTCAGTCAATGCAGATTGCAGACAGATTTTAAAAGTTAATCTCTTATGAAACAGGATGTCTTTGAAATGGCTATTTTCACTATGCAGATTAAAATAGACTAATTCTGCAAAATGACAATAACTTCTGTGTATCATTCTTCACATACCTCATGAAACAACTAAGAACATTAAATAATTTGAAATTTTCTTCTGAACTAGTATATGAGACTTTGGGGCTTAAAAAAATATAAACATTAAGTTGATGCCCATTTATGTCTTAAGCTTGAATTTAGTAATACAAATTTCTCTAAATAAAAAGGATCACTAAACAAATATACAATGCAAAAAAGTAACTTGTAGAGTGTGAATTATATCTGACTAACAGAGCCACATTGTAGAGATGGCTACATAATGTTTTATTAACCTAGGTATTAATATAGATGATCAATGTATTTATACTTTGTGCACATAGGTACATATTTATGTATATACACATGAAAGTATTTATGTTTGTTTCCATGCATTTCTCTTTTGGGTCTGTACCTGAGTCTTCAGTGGATTTTGAAGTCTGAATATGTAACTTCAAATATGCTACAAGTAGGCTTGTCATTTTCTACACATCAGTTTTATTTTAAACATGTCAAAACATTAGAAAACTGGTTTCTCTTCTGGTTCTCAAGCTGTTTATCATGCAGTCTCATATTTTGAAGCTGGTTTTTTTTGTTTGTTTATCTGTGAAAAAAGAGGATGGGCATGACCTACTGTTTATAGAAAGATTAAACTGGTGGTCCTTCCAGTAAGGTGTAGCATGTTATTCACTCCCCTTACCAGCCACTGGCTGATTCTTTAGCAGAAGGCAAATGGGCAGCAGCAATTAAAAGTGACAAAGTAGCATAAATAAGAACTTAGTTTACCACCTTTATCAGACAATGAGCAAAGGATGAGAAAACAGAAGGTAGGCAATCTTACTTGTNAGACAATGAGCAAAGAATGAGAAAACAGAAGGTAGGCAATCTTACTTGTGCATTCCAAGCCCACTTTTGTTTGAAAGTAGTATATTGTTTGAAGTATGAGAGTTTTCTATTGTCTTCCAAATGTGAACTGGAGAATATGGCATGCAATGTGAAGTTAACTAGGTGTATGGAGAGTTCTTATGACTGTCTTAATTTATACTTAATGGGAGAGTGTAAAGATCTAAGTCAGACTATTCTTGGACTTGCATAAGTGATAGGACAACAGGCAATG
>VYZS01022596.1:0-20349 GCA_013400695.1 Neodrepanis coruscans
AATTTAAAAAAATATATTATTTAAAAGAATTGCAAAAATAATGCAATACCCTTATATAATAATATTGTATATTATATAAAATATAATTATAATAATATATTGCAATTAATATATTTCTTTAAAAATCCAAATCCCCAAATTAAATACTGTGTAACTGGACAAGATAAAGAAACTTTCTTCCCTGTCACACACCAGTTACACCTGAAATATCACATTATTCAGATGAAGTTGCCAGAAAACAATTCCTTCTCATGGAATTTAGAATGATATTGACATTATTGAAAGAGATTATGCAAAGGCCACACAAGAGGACAGCACTGAATTCCTTTGAAATATTTCATTTTTGAATATTCTGCTCTCAGACACAGAATGTGGGGGGACCCGGGGGCATTTCCTGCCCTGAAGAATAAATTAAATAAAGACAAATTCTCCTGCATCTCCTGTAGTACATTTGCAATGTGCATAAGCAAAACAGCAAAGTTTCCAAGTCTTTCCCCACCCTTCACAGTTCCTCATTTTTTCTCTCCAAAGGTGGTTCAAAACTGGAAACTAAGTGAAGCCATTAGAGGTTCCTTGGTGATTTTCTTGGGTGACCAATACAACTGACGTGGTGAATGCCCGTTCAGCTGGGTGCTTCCCCCTCCTTTAGGAGCCGATTGGCAACTCTCACCTGCCTCCTTCCCTCTTAAATATTTGCTTCTCCAAATATTTGGACACTAACTCCCCAAAAGCTTGCAAGAAAGTGAGGCTTTCAGCTGGAATGTGTTTGAGGAGCTGCATGAGGAGCTGCTGTTTATTTATAGTGAGGGAAACACGACGTGTATTTTATTAACGTGAAACCAGCTCTGCCCTTGTCTGGACCACAGAGATCTCAGCTCTCTTTGCCTGCTCCATCTCCCAACAAAACTGTGCCTACCTCAGCCAGTTTATGGGCTCTGGCTCCAGGGGAAGGTGAAAGAGCAGGATCTTGTAGCTCGTGCTTTAAAACCCACTGTAAACCAAGGAGAACAAGAAAGCTTTTGGTGTCTTCCCTCGTCCCAAAGCCAATTAAGGAATTTTCTATGGCGACTGAGGTTGCGTCTTGGTGGTTTGGAGCATTTAGGGTGGAAGTTGAGATTTAAATATGCCCAAGTATGTAAATAATTAGTTTAATGCAACCAATGCAAAGAAAATGCAAGAAAATGAAAACCACTACTAAGTGAAATAACATCTTTTATTTCAATTCTAATGTTTACATGAGCTAAACTAATTCTATGATGATTCTGTGTCGACTGTCTCTGAAGCTGAGGGAGATAGAAAGGAAATAGATGAAAATACCTAGTTGTTGTTAATTACTGCAGTTTTTAGGGCTTGGCAAACAAATGTATCTCAGGTATTAACTAAAGAGTGTGCAAGGTTGACTGCAACATCTAATGAGACTTAAAAGTATTCAGGAATACATCAAGCAAGAAGAAAATCTCTGTCATTTCCCGCTGAGAGACTTGGATGCTGTCTAGTTCTCCATGCTATAATTTTTGGGAAAATATTTTTTTGCAAATGATGGGAAGTCAGTAGTTACAGTTACTGCTTACTGTTGACATTGGGTGACTGTTCGTATGCCCAGAATACCACCTACCTCAGCTAAATGGTATCTTTATGAAATTAACAGAATGCGGTTACAACATGGCCATAAGAAAAAATATTAACATCAAATTTTGGATTATAATTGGAAAACTGACCTTTGGAAAATATGTTACCACTGCAGTCCTGAACTGTACTGTAAAATGACAACTTTAAGAACTGGAAGAATGGCTGTATTATGCAGTTTAGAAAACGCAGCAAAATACAAATAATTATACTCTCTATGCTTCGCTGGAATTCTAAATTAAAAAAACCTTGAGGCTTTCCTCTTGTGAAACCATTCACATTATTTTCTGTCTTCCAACTTCTTGGAAATGTCTGTCAAACACTTTAAAGCACTTTCAGTGAAGTAGATTTGTTGGTCATTGCACAGGCAATCTCCACAGGCCATTGTGACAGGTCATGTAAATAAAGCTTTTCCTGGAAACATCTCACTGAAAGATTATTTAAGAGCATATAAATGTGTCTTTTTTTTGTTGCTGTTAAACAGCCACATTCAATTGAAAACACTGGAATCAAAAATCCCAAAACGTATTGCAGCAGAAAATTTTGAGAAGCTTCTACAAGATTCACTTTGATACCTCTCAGTTTCTCTTGGCTCTGTTACTCTTTAGACTTCTGCCACTCTTTTACATTTTAATCAGTGCTACATGCAATTTTCCTTGCCTTAGGTCCCTTCATCTCCCCCCCAGGTCAGTGTTTATTAATGTCTATTGCTTTATACATTTATAGCATTATTTGCACTTCTTAACCATCAGGTCAGTCTTGTATCATTGAGCTGAATGGCCTTTTTCCCAATAAAAACTCAAAGATGTACAGGGAAAAGTCATCCTGTTAGTATTTTTTGTTCAGAATTAATCAAGAATATTCAATATCTGACAGGGTTTTTTTCCTGATGCGAATGCTCAGTTATAGTTTTGTTTCTTACTGGATACATGAGAATCCTATTTCCACACAAAATTTTTGATTGGTAAATTAATAAATAGACTTCTACAGAGATAAATATTGTAATTGTATTTATGTAGGTGGGATAAATTACCACCTAATGGAAAATGTAGGACTCAAAGCTTTTTGCCTGGTATTTATTTCTAAGACTTCTGAATTATTCTCCGTATAGAAAAAGGTAGAGAATTAGAATTCCTGCTTATTCCCCAGTTTTTCAGTGGATGACAATTGAAAGTTAAATCCCAGAGGGCTGAGTGAACCACATGAAGCAGTAGTGTTGGTAAAATATAATTTAAAGAATATCAACACCAGTATGAAATGTCTTAATAGGGGAATATTAATAGGGTTATGTCAGTGAAGTTGGCAAAATCCCTCCAAAACTTAAGCCAGATACAAGGATCACCAAACTCAAGCAAGAGTTTGAGTCAAAAATAAAACTTCAGAATTCTGAGGGAAGGGGGGATGGAAATCACTGAAATATTATTTGTGTTTCAAGATAATGTTTAAAGACTAAACTAGTTTAATGCAAAATTAAATAAACAAAAAATCTAAAAGTAATCAGTTTAAGTGTGCTATTTTTTGAACTAAACATTGATTTGTTTCCAGTTTCTTGGGTTAGTTTTTCATTTTGCTGGGAAAACAAAATAAAAATAATAATCACATTTCATTGTGATTCAAAATGATGCAACATTTTGGGCTTGGCCAGAGAAATTCAAAGAAAAAAGTACTTACACATCTATATTTTAGATACTGCTGGTGTTAGCGAAAAGGTCTGAGTCAAGGCTGACTTGCACAATGATGATTGAGAACCTTCTGAACAATCCTACAGAGCTTTTTCCACCTTCTTTTGTACAACAATATAATAAAGCATGAAAATTAGTGGTTCTTGATGCATTGCAACTGTTCATGGCCAAAATCTCTGGGATTTGCTGTGTGTAACAGAGGTAATACACTGAAACCACATTTCTTGTGTTCCAGGAGGAAATGATACAATGACAAAACAGGTTATTTGTCACCATTTTGTGTTGATTATTAGTGTTCAATCCAGAATCCATCCACGTTCTATCATCCACCTCATCCCCTCAGGGGATGCATTTTGCTACAGAACCACCTCCACTCTGGTCACCTGCAAAACAATCTCCTTTCCATTCCCACCTTAGCAGAACAGCTATTTTTCTCTCTTTCTTTTAATTAAAATCTCCACGTCAGTAGCATGTATTAAATCAAGTTCCATTACAAGCCCAACTTTCAAGAGTGCATTTTTTTAAGCAGCTCATATTTTGTCAGGCCTAATTGCTTTAGTTCTAGGCAATATTAGTTGCAGAACAGCCAGTAATAACCTTTAGTCCTGGCAAATTTTCTCTCTACCAGGACTCAATCACATAACATAAACAGCTATAAAAGGAGGCTTTTTAAAGCTTTATTCATAATGTGTAGCACATGCATGTGGCAAAGTATATCAGATCACAACACTGAATGAAATATGAGATTTAGCCATGATGTAAGTTATGCCAACATGAAGTAAGTTGAGAGCATTAATTTGAATTTAGCTACATTAGAAAAGAGAGAGGGGGGGATTGACATGGTACTTTATTAGTGCAGACTTTCCCAATTTAATATTAAAACCCATTTCTTGGTTTGTGGATGTAGTTGGTCATGGCAATATGTCTGATGGTGCAACTCAGTGTAGATAAAGTTGTGGACAGCAGAGAATCGAGGTGGTCCATATGAAGAAATGGATTCT
This sequence comes from Neodrepanis coruscans, assembly GCA_013400695.1. NCBI lineage: Eukaryota > Metazoa > Chordata > Aves > Passeriformes > Philepittidae > Neodrepanis > Neodrepanis coruscans. Next base: position 4,310 of record VYZS01022596.1, read on the forward strand.
CAGGATTCATGGTGAGGAAGAGAGATTTTAGGGTTTTTGTTATAGTGGCAAAAAAAAAAAAGCTGTAAGGACTGAAAAATCAGAATGAGAATTTAGGATGGCCCCCAGAGCAGCACATACCCCAGGCTGAGACACATACCTGGGAGCATTCCCGAGGACCAGAGGCAATGGAAAAGCCACATGTTGGACATCCCAGGCTGGCTGGGCATCCCACAGCACAGTCTGGGTTATTCTCAAAAGCCCATGTGTAATTTATGGGGTGCATTTACCAAATGTCTCTGGCTTAAACCACTGAATTTGTTCATCCCCAGAGATGAGGATACAGCCTTCAATATGGCAAAGACACTGCAGGGATTTAACACCAATTTATTTAACACTTAATCTAGTATATTTTAAGCCAATCTATTAGGGGAATATGCCTCTCAGACAGCTTGCAGCCTGACTGGTGGTCAGTGAGAAAGACAGACTTCTCAACCCCTCCACCACCACACTGTCCTGCCCCAAAGGATGGCAGAGGAACAGAGGGTGAATTTATTCCATTCTGTTATTTCGCTGCTTTTGGTTTTATTCACATGATGAGCTATGAAAAGTAGAGAACCGGAGTGGAATAATCTGAAAAGTACACAAGGATATTATTTTGAGAGTGAGGTAAATATGAAGCAAGTCACCCAGTCTTCAGAACAGAGAAGAGGCTGATAATGAGTTCTTTTTTTGTGGTTCCATATAGTGCAACTCACCTAAGAGCAGTATGTAATAAAGAAGCTGAAGGGTGGTGATAGAACTTTCCTTGTGATTTATAAACATTTCTAAATGGAAAATACACCATTAATTTTACATTAAAAACACAAATCAAAAGTACACAGTTAATTTGTCTCTGCAGAGAGGCACCCAAGGTGAAAAGCCACATCACTAATTTGAGTACAAAAAGGCCAAGATTCTCAAGAAACAGAATCTTCTGTAGGACCGTAACTTCTTTCACCAATACATTTGCACAGTTCAGGACAAATTTTCCTAAAAGGTAACACAATCCTTTTTCAAAGGACCCATTGCCAAGTACAATTATTTGTGAGCATTTGAGAAGTTCACAGAAGTGTTATGCATACAAATTCTATTGGAGAAGTTTGAGGAAGTCCAAATTCATTAGGGAAGGCTGATCACAACTGAAAAGCAATTTGTGACTATGTCCAGCCCATTTATGAGTGTTTGGAAAATCTTGAAGTGAAATGCTTTCTTTAGTAATTACAAAAACTGGTTGGTACTTGGTATGTTGGCTTTTCTATAAATACTGTACAATATTTACATATAAAAATATTATTACATAACTGAAAAAAAGTTAAATATTCAGAGGATGTTCAAAATGAAATAGGGATTTGTTATTCTTAAAAAATTATTCTGTAAAAATTTTCTACTGGAAAAAAATGTAGCACCTCATTTTGTTCCTATCTTAGGAAGATTTAGGAATTGGATATATGAAGAAAGCACTTATTAAAGAAAACCCTTAAGTTTCAACATGTTAAAATCTTAGAAGTACGAATTTTTGTAAATCTTTGCTACATAATGGAACTAACCCTCTAATCACAATAGCTGGTTCATAAGCATAAGAAAGGGTATTAAACACACAAACTATCTACAGAACAGCACTTTAAAAAACATTTTTTCTTCAAATAAGCACTTTCATGGTACAGATGGTGTTCATACAGAACTGTGGTATAAAGGACAGTTGTAAAAAAGAAAGTAACAAATATTTTCTTTCTGGAAATCTTCCTAAATGCATTTCTACAGAGATGGAGTTAATTAAACTTCATATCTCTGTTAGGGACTTCATTCGGTTTGTCAGCTGTTATTTTTATTTATAATTATTTCTGTTTCAGAAAGCAGTATGTCATTTCAAGATGAATATTCAATTAAATATTAATGTAATTCTGTAAATAAACCCCAGTACCCTCTCAAAGTATAATTTTATATTACCTAACTATACTAATTTCCTGAGGAGGAATGTCAGTAGTTTTAGGATTTGTCTGCATACCCGATAACAGGACCCAACACTGTTCAAAACTATTTAAAAAGGGGTGGCTTATTTGTGTTATTTACACTGCACACTGCCTGAACCTGCAATTACAGAAAAGTTTTCTTTAGCAGAGACCACAGTGAGCGGAAACCACACTGAGCTGTGCCAAGAAAGCTGCTGCCTGCTCCAGTTAATTACTAAACGTGTTTCTCCAGCACAATTTTATCTTTAAGACCAATTTTCACATTAACAGATTGGTCTATTCTGATGCAATGCCCGTGTTATTGTCCTTGTAAGTGTCCCTGGTACCTCAGAGACCTGGGATGGGGCAACCCCCAGATGTACAGACAGACTGGGAATGAGGAGATGGAAAGGGACTGGGGGTCCTGGTCCAGGGCCAGTTGGCCACGAGTCAGCAGAGCCCTGGAGCCAGGAGGGACCACCCTGTCCTGGGGCATCAGNAGGATATGCACAAGGGAGGTGAAAGCAAAAGTTTTATCCTTTCTGACTTTCCTAAGCCAGCATTAGAGACTCCTTTAGATCCCTTCTCCCAAAGCCTGTTAAAACCAACTGAGTACCATGTAGTGCAGATGGAGCAGGTTATTGCAGACCCACTGCATGTTTGGTGCTTGGAGTGTGATACTGGCCTTGAGTTGGACACAATCACCAAAGTTTTTCAAGTGTATTTTACGTTTCTCTCTGAATACTGAGGTGATATCCTCAGTTGTAGCTTCATTCTCTCTGTTGACATTGGCTAAATTATTCCTCCCCCTATTAGCAATAATTCAAAGGTTTAAAGCAAAAAGAGGCCTGAAAGAAGAAACTGAAGAAGCTGCAAATAGTTAAAGACAGAGCTGGAAAGGAAGACAAATGATATAGCACACACTGAGGATGTTCCAGTGGTGCAAAACTGGAATTCAAATGCAGACTTTGATGTTAAAAAATCACAGAATATAGAAGGGCTTGGATTTGGACATTGTAAATCCTGTTTTCTTAGTTTCCTTTACATAATGTATCAGAAAAGGGTCAGATATTTTCTCCAACCACAAAAGATACTGTGAGCACAGTTCAGCAAAGTGTATAAGTGCATGTTTAAATCCTATTAACTGCTTACAGAATTTACAATGATATCAGAGTCATTGGCTGCATTATGGCTGAGATTAGGCCTGATTGCCACAACTAAATCCCTTGTTATTCTATTTCTAAAACAGAGGTTTAATTCTGACTTTATTTCCAAAGTCAACAAACTATTCCTATGGAGTAATGCACCAGCCTGCCTGCAATTCCAAATCTCAACCTGTAAACTCCAGCAGGCACATGAATCAGACTTCAAATGCACCTGGACACTGCTATGGAAATACAGAAATAAATAGCAAAAACAGTGGGAAAACCTATCCTGATGGAAGAAAAATGTTACATCCAGAAGGGAATGCAGCTAGAGATACAATTGCAATAACTACAAGTGAAATGGTTCTGTAAGTAGGTATCATGTGGAAAACAAATTAGCAGAGCTTGAAAACATCTGGAATAGATATCAACAGAAAGCTCAACAATGCATTTGAAAAGCAAACAAGATTCAAGCAGAAATACCATTGAAATTAAAGACTGGAAGCAATACTTAAGTATGGGATCATGGAGGCCTCAATTCAGACAATATAAAGGATTTGTTATTTTTATTCCATTGTCATTATCTGTTTGCTCTTTATATTTTGTCTAATAAAGTGACACGTGAAAACAGTTGACACATTAGTACTGAAGCATGAAAGACTGAGAGAAAGAAAGGTCTTGATTAAACTAGTTTACTTTTACTGTATTCTGTGAATGTGTTACTTGCTGTCTAAGTCTACACATGTCATTTTAGCAATAATAAGCATTACTGTCATTTTCATAACAATAAATTACTAAATAACATATCAGGAAATTGAATCAGTTCTTATAGGACCTGGTCCAAAGTCCATTTACCTCCTATTTATAACAGGGAACAATAAATAGGGGGAAAAAACCCAAACAACCCCCTTTCCAAAATGAACTGTGCTTAGTGGAAAGATATTCAGCTGAAATGTGAAAAACAGGCGGCCTGTTAAGATACACAAGATGCCAAATACGACATTGTTCTAGTCCAGATGTTTTAAATATACAAGAAAATAGCCAGTTTGGGGTTAATTTAAATGTCTTCTTACATTGATTCATATTTTTCATAATGCATAATACAGTATATTGTCTTAGTCTATAAACATCCATACACTTCTGCAATTGGAACATGAGAATTTTAGTACACATTGCATTACCAGGGCACTATTTTAAATCTATTAACCAGTTTGAAAAGCCAGAAAATCCCCTTCCATCATCACCGCTTCCCAGACACATTTCTCAGGAACTTCTTCACCTTCTCCTCCCGGTTGCCATCCCTTACTCAGTTCCCACCTCAAGAGGATGAGGTTTTTCCTTCTGAGAGTCTAAAGAAACTGGTCCTTCCTCACACAGGACCCAGCAAAGCCCCTGTACTGACAGACCTTCTTCCTCATTTCCCTCTCTCCTTACCTTTGTTTCGGGAGCAATATTTATTTCACAGCCATGTTTAAAAACACAGAGAAATTGATTCTTTCTGCCCCTACCATTCCACTGCTTGAAAACCTACAGCTCTTCTCCCTGGTTACTGGAATGGAACTTCATGTAGCTATAAAGGATGTGTTTGTCTTGAAAAAGCCAGAAATCCCACTGACATCTCTTGTGGGGGAGTGGAAGACTTAGACAAAGTCTATTAGAGAAGTCCTTCAGTTGAGCTACGAGGTGCAGAAAGGACCCCCTTGCTTTCTAAACTCATGAGGGAGCAGCCTGGGTGCAGCTGGATCTATCTTAGCTGCAGATTTTGTCAACGGGTTAAATTCAGGAAATTATAGAGATGTGATTAAATCACTCTGTCCCACTGGTTTTAATGATGCCAAATCAGATACATTTCTATAAAATCAATTATTTATTATGACAAATGTACAGGCAAATGACCTTAATCACAATTATTTACTACACAATATAGAGGTTAAATACTAAATACTATAGTATAGTATAGTATAGTATAGTATAGGATGGAATAGTACAGTGCACTGTATGAAAGCAATTATATTAAAGCAACTGTATCAAAGATAAAAAAAAGAAACAATCATTAAGTAGAGATTGATGTAACTCATCACACAACAATCAAGGGCAGATCTCCCTCTTTCCCTTAACCCTGAGTGACCATGGAGAGCCATCCCTGCTTCGTGGGAGAAGCTTCACACATTCCAGGAACATCTGTGGAAGAATCAGAGAAGTGAAAGTTGTACTGGACTTGTACAGTTATAAAGGGATGGGCTGCCAGCCACATTTCTCCGGACCAGCCAGCAGCTTATCTCTCAGATGCTGCTTCCAAAAGTAGGATGTGTGTTTGCAGTTGGTGAACCAGGCTGGGTTTAGCCTGGTTTAGCCACTGAAACACCTCCCTGGCACCACCAGCAGCTCAGCACAGAGAGCTTGGGTTGTTTGGATTCTCTGACTGGATTCCAGGCCAAAGCAGATGACCCTTATCAGGGCAGAGCATCCTGCTACAACCTCAAAGAACAGTGCTGAGCACCAGCTGAGAGTTTTGAGGATCTGGGACCTGATAGTAATGGCCTAAAGATTCTCCACCACACAAAGCAGGGGAAGACCATGAGGACAGAACTGCCCACCACAGTCACCTCCTCTTCCCAGTATGGATATTCCACCTGTAATCATCTTCCAGAACTCCTCCCTACTCTGTTATCTCAGTGATTCTGAGCTTTACAAAAACTAACCTTACAATGAAGCAAAGTAGGTTATATTTTAATTATTGCAAACAATAGTAATAATTGTTTTCCTTTGGGAGACAGAAAATCTCTGCTGTGTTTTCATTTAGACTGGACAACCATCTTTTTTTTTCCATCCTAATGTTTATTGTGTTGTATATAATCAAAGGGAACCATTTCAAAGAACCATGGAATGGTTTGGGTTTGGAAGAGACCTCAAAGCTCATCTCATTCCACCCCCTGCCATGGACAGGGATACCTTCCAGTAGACCAGGTTGTTCCAAGTCCCATCCAATCTGGCCTTGGGCACTTCCAGGGATGGGGCAGCCACAGCTTCTCTGAGACATAATCACTCTTTTTTTCCCTGAGTAACCAAGTTCAAAGTACACTTCCATACTTGAAACTGATAATATAAAAGAAGTGTGTTCTTCTTAGCAGTTTCAAAATTCAGTTCCAAATTCTGATCAGTGCTACTAATTGGCAGCAACTGACACACTGAGAATATTCAATTTCAACTAACACAGGTATTAACAAAACATGGAGCTAAAGGATTAATTGTCATTGATGAAAACAATGCCAGACTATCCATAATTTTGGCTGAGTTTGTAGACATGGAAATAAGAGCATAGTATACAAGAAAAGTAATATTGTAAGTGGTTTAATTAACCATTTATAAGAATTAATAATCAATACTTACTAAATACAGTAATTACAATAATTAATAAACAGTTACGCTTAAACACATCTAGTATGCTGTAAAGTCATAAGCACATTGATGGATGTAATTATAGAATGTTAGCAAGTATTATTATTACTATTTTTACCCAGTTGCACTCTGCAAAGATTAATTTGTAGATGTCTTAACCAAAGGTCAACCATTAACTGTCAAAGGTAAGTCATAAATGTACGAGTAAAAGTACAAGTACATTTAATGAACAAGCTGACCAGTTTTTCTTTTTTTTCTGGTAAAACAAAGGTTTTTCACTCAAAATAACTGGCAATGGCCACAGTTTGCTTTACTGGCATTTTTACTATAAAGCTGAATGCAAACACTAAGGCAGTTGTTATTCATGAAACACAAAGGAATAACAGAGGAGCAGAAACATNGAACAAGCTGACCAGTTTTTCTTTTTTTTTCTGGTAAAACAAAGGTTTTTCACTCAAAATAACTGGCAATGGCCACAGTTTGCTTTACTGGCATTTTTACTATAAAGCTGAATGCAAACACTAAGGCAGTTGTTATTCATGAAACACAAAGGAATAACAGAGGAGCAGAAACATCAAGACCCCAAAATAACTTCAAATCTTCTTTTATTTGTTGCCTTTTCAAATACCTGGGTTCTCTTTTTTTTGTAATTTCTGCTCTCCTGATGTTTTTGCTTCTTAGAGTGACTTCCCATCCTGCAAGTCTGAGGCTGCAGCACTGAAGCTGCAGAACAGTGTTTGAGACCTAAACTCCAGAATTTTCACAGTAATTTGGCACTGCCTCAGTTTTTTTTTTCAGTATTTCATTTACCACAGCTCAGCTTTTTCATCAGTTGTTTTCTCCATCACTGCTGAATTGGTCTCACAATCTGAAATTAATTACTTGCTCTTTGGAGTATGCCACAATTACAAGTAATTTAACATTAAATCTGAGGCTAATCATATTCTCCAGCCCTGTGAGATAGTGGAGATGTTTTTAGCAGAGCACACAAGGAATCACCCAGTTCCTGCACCCAGAGAATGCTCTGCCACAGCAGGGAAGTGCTTTCAGGTGAAACACTGACATTTGGGCGAAGCAGGAAGCAAGGCCACTCTTTATCTCTCAATATTTTCTTGACACTAAATGAAGCTTATAAAACTAAGATTCTGGCCCCTTGCTGGGTACTAGTATTTTCAGTTGTCATAATGCTTTTATAGCAGCAGACATTAAAAAACTGGCTCTACCTATTCAAAGTTCTTTGTTTAAACTACTGTTTACTCAACAGATTTTTTTCTGCAGGTACAATTGGATCAGGCACAAAAAGGACCCAGCTAATGTTCTTCACATGCAGCACAGTCTGCTCTAACCACAAGGGTTTTCATTTCAGCTGTGTTTACTCCAGCTGTGAAACTTTTGGGGAGTGCAAAGGCTCGAAAGAGAGGATGCACTGCACAAGAAGCTGGGGCTGTGAGTAATCTTTGAATTGTTCAGTGTTCAAAATACCTGTGTGTCAGATCTCTGAGCATCACATTCTTTACCAAGAATTAGATTTTTGAGAGAAAAGAATTATAGCTGAATTAGGATCAGTAAAAAATCAGACCACTAATTGCACTTGGCCTCCCTAAGATGGAGGTGCAAGAGAACAGAGTCCAATTTCTCTACAGAAAACCTTTTACTTCTGCTCCTGCTTTATTTTGGTTTCACATGACAGACACTACTAATTCAGGGAAGGAGTGACCCTTAGACCCTGTTTCTTCTCCCCAGGGGAGCTCCAATCAGTCAGATTTTACTCTGCCTTCCTTGCTACCAATGTATTTCAACTGGTTTCCCTAATTTTTTTCTGCTAATTCCCATTTCCTTCATAATCACAGGCTTTTATGTGACTTGCTGGCCAAGCGATTTTCAGGGGAGCTATAATTGCCACAGGTCTTAAGCATTAACCCTGCCAGGTGTCAGTGCTGGGACTGCTTGTGCATTTGATTAATGATACCAGAGCAAAAAAATTGGTTTTTAATTGACTGTCGTGTTTTTCTTCTTGTTCAAGTGCTCCTGAAACACTCAGATGATCTGGAACAAAGGTTCCTTGGGAAAAAACACCTGAGATGGCATGGTGAAATACAAGAAATGCAAGCTCACTTAATGAAAAGTAGAAGGTCTCAGAAGCCTGAGATGTATTGACCATATTACACGTGCAGAAATCTCAGCAAGTCTGGAGCATTCCCAGCTCTGTTGTCTTGGATGGATCTCACACCACTGGGAGTGGAGACATGACCAACAGCTTGAAATATAATCTTGCTCTTTCATAAATAAACACACACAGAAATTAAATAATAGAAAGACAGAACTGCAGCATTGTAGAATAGTTTGGGTCAGAAGGGACTTACCAAAGCCACCCAGTCCAGCTCCCCCTGCAATGAGGAGGGAGATCTTCAACTAGGCCAGGTAACCTTGAGATTACTCATAAAGGTAGCCTTGATTCATTCATTAGCAAGAAAGGTGTTTTATTTGACCAGGGGAAGTGACATCCCAGGGCTCCCCATCACAGGAGGACAAGGAACTCTTATTTCCCAACTTGTCTTCGAGGCTCAGTTTCCATCCTGGGAGTGCAGCACATGCAGGGCTGAGCTCTCATGTGGCAAAAGTGGGGTTTTTTGCCCCAACGGACAGAAAGATCCACACACCTGTTGGGTTTTTTTTAGCACTTTTAGTATCAGAAAGTCCATTGTTTTTATGAGCTGTTCAAGATGAGGATTTTCACTCCTTCAAAAGCTAAATCATCTGAGCATCAATCAGTTACAAGAAAGCAGCTTTAGGAACTCTCCCAAAGCAATCAATTGTAAATAAAATACAAGGTTTAAGCACACAAGCTACTGCTTGAATCATATAACTTAACAAAAGCTGTTAGAGTTGGATTTAAGGGAATGTCTCAAGAAAAACTTCAGGTAAATCCAGAAAAATGACTCAAAAGAGCAGAGTTTTAAATCTACTAATGGTTAGAATTCTGTTGAATATGTTTGCAGCTTCTTTTTCTTTGTTAATTACATATGTGGGATGTTTCCACTAAATTGCACCCTCCTGAGTGAAACAGGAATAGAGGAAAATAAGCACAGGACATTGCCCATGGTCTGGCCCACCTCTTTTTTAGGTGTCTCAGCTCTACCAAGTCAGGTAAACAAGTCAAATCAACAAACACAGGCTCAAATATTCAAGAGTACAAGGTGAATTAAATCAGTTGAGGTGATGTTTTCTTGAAGTTTCCCTTTTCAGCAGAGCAGCCCTTGTATTTTAAGTGCTTTAATGACACCTTGCAATCCCTCTTACTTCAAGAAGCCCCAGTCCAGCTCCAGCTCCAACTCTTTGGTGCTGAAAATTCATGTTTTTCATGGGTTGTCTTTGGTTTAGATACAGAACTCATTTTTGCAGCTGGGCTACAAACATTCAGGATAATTCTGTAACATGTTTAAGGTTCTGCTTTAGTTGCACTCACAAATACTTTGTTAACTTCCAACTTTTCAAGACAATTCCTTCAAAATCCCTCTTATAGCAAAATCACCCTCCAGGTGACAGAGATCACTCTGAGGGGATGGAAAAAACCACCAAAACAAAACACAATTGAAAAAAGAGGGGCTGGAGTGGAAGCCAGGACTCTATTTGTTAACGATAGCAAGCGCTGCGAGTGATCATTATAATAAGTGTTTGTTTGAGATACAGTTATTATATATTGCCTAAATATTTAAGTTATCCAAACCTCTGATCAACTGAAACAAAACCTACACAGGCCAAGAAGCTGGAGCTAAACTGTTCAGGGGGATGTGGAGCTGGCATTAGCACTGGAGCAGGAACAGAGGTAGTGGGAGGCACAAAAAACCACAAAAAGTGATCTCATGTCTTTAAACTGTCCAAAGAATCATAATAATAAAGTTCTAGATGAGTGTTGAGGGGACACATGCCATTTCAATGAAAATAGGAATAATTTTAAATGACATTTTGAAACATTCCATGGAAATGTATTTGAAATGTAATATGGGGACTCCAATAAAGAATATGCTTTTAATACATTACAGATTATATGTGATCATCAGTTTAAGACTTCCCCTCAACAAGCAGGATAATTCAAGTAGACATCCAGCCTGTCTCTACAGTTTGTATTGCCATCCTTTCAAATGCAAACTCTGATGTTTCTCCATGGCTGGAGAAACACAGAGAAGGTATGGTTTTAATTTTTCAAACTCTTTTGCAAATAAGCTTAAACATTTTACAGTTAAAAGGACAGAATTTACATTTGCTGTGTCTGGTCAGTTTTAAAATAGTATCTGTTATGAATCATGTTCACTTTTAAAGTTCATTTAACTTGGCTTATGGTTTACTTTAAAAAAAATGTTATGCATCATTTGAATCTGCACTCCCAGCCACTATTAGTAATAATAAAGGCGTGCAGGTTCCATCTGATGGCCTTTGTATAAACTTGGATTTCCATAGGAAAAAACAAACAGGATCCACACAGACAGTGAGAAATCCCTCAGGCTTGTGCTGCTATCAGTGCCAGGAGTTTTAATCAAGGTACAGCCATTACAGCTCTTGCTGCCACCCCTAATGGGGATACTACAAGGGACCAAAAAATATCTTATTAACCAGAAATACAGTGTTATATTTGTTTTTAATCCTGATGTCCAAATGTGCCTGTATGGTGAGAGAAACTCACAGAATAACTTTAGTGGGATTTAAGGACTCAGCACCTTCTAGTATTGAGCTCTTGGCTCAGTTTTGCAGCTGTTTATTCAGGTTACCTGAAATTCTTGGGTAAGAGAAGAATATCCAGAAAGAGAGGAAATTCAGGATTTAAAAAATAATTTGTTTCCAAGGTGAGTTAAGCTCCTTCAATTAGCAGAGACATCTTCACACAGTGATGTCACCTCATCACACCCATTTTTCTTCTCCAAATTGCAAAGCTGTCCAGGCTGAATCCCTTTTTTATTTTTGAGGTTTCTACATTACTCTACATAGATCATGCTTTCATTGCACCCCAAAAATCTTCCCCACACTCCCATTTTTTTTAAACAAAGAGCAACAAACAAGCCAGGGGATTTGCTGACCATGCCAAAGGAGCCAAAGGAGCCATGACATTATCACCCCCCTGCTCCAACAGACACAAGGATGAGCCTCTGCCAAAATCAGATGGAGAAGGTGAGGAGCAGTGGGATCCAGATTCAGACTGTCCAGAGACCTTCATGGTACAACTCCAACTGAGGTCTTTTCCCCTCACCATTATTTAGTTCAAAGGAAGAAGTAAAACTTAAAAAGTCCCACACGTTTGTCCACAAACCCTTGTAATACAAACACTTGCCTTCCATTCAGGGGATGTTCACTGACAGTTTTGACACAAGAAAATCAGTTTTCTTGTAATTACATGTGTCACATAAATACAATAAAATAGCCTTTCAAAAAGCCACCATGTGAAATCTAAACATGGATGTAATGAATAACAAAAATCACTTTTTAGCACTGTAGCTTGTAACCACAAAGAACAAGCTACACTTCCCCTGATGCTTTCCTGATGCCCAATTTGATATGGTCTGCAGAGCTGCTCTTTCTGGATACCATTATGTTCCCAACCTCTCTTCTTCTGTCTCCTTTCCATCAGAAATGGATAAGGGACCTTTTCCTCATAGCAAAATACTACAGTAAGATTGCCCAAGTTTATACTTCCCAGTGTCTTCATGAGAACTTTTCCCACTCTTTAAAGTTCCTGACATGCACATCTACCTGTACTGTTTAATCCAGCTAAATAAGTGCATCTCACAAATCTAAGAGTCCATACAAAGCTCAGTTAAGGCAGAAAAGGTGACAGTATAAAAGGATCACCTAAGAAATCACTTTGCTTCCACAGTCAGTAGCCAGGAAATATGACTGAAACTACAGTGATCAACCAGGCTTAGAGAAGGATGAAAAGCACATCTCTGCGATCCCATGAAAAGCATCAGTGCAGTTTAAGAATCACAAAAAAGTACCTTAATATCTGTGACCTACATGTTAAACTTCATGTACTTTGTGTGTCACTGAACTGTTCAGCTATAGTTGGACTCAGTGGTCTGAGAGATCTCATTCAACATAAATGAATCTGATTCTAGCTCTGCAACACAGGCCTGAGTCTTCACCTGCCAAGGCCAATCTGGTGAGCTGCTGGTAGCTGCTGGGAACAGAGACAGCCAGGGGACATGGAGCCCAGCTGCACTATGGACACCTGTCCAGACACTGAGCAGTTATTTTGACAAAAAACCAAAGAAACCCCAAAATCCACTAGGGCTGCAAGTATGGAGGAGAGTAGGGTAAGTCCAACCATGCAGATGTACTTATTTCAAGGCTTATCACTCAGCAAGTCTGTGCTCTGAAGCACAATCAGCACAAATAATAAGAAGTCCACAGATGGTCAGTGCTAAAGTGTAAAGTATTTCTCTTGTGCCACAATAGTGTTTAACAGCAGCACAAATGTTTACTTCAGTATTGCCTTTAAAACCAAAGGTATTTATGCACTCTGGAAAATAAAACAGAGAACAGGCAATGCAATTAGCTCCATTTACTGAGTACAACCAGGAGCCTTGCCAGGCCTGCCTGAGAAATCCAGAGCTTTAATGGGAACTACCAGCAGTCACCTAATAGAAGTAGGTAATGGCTAATGAATAATCTATTCCATGCATTTAGTACTTCTTTCCATTTTAAAGCTGTCTATGAATGTATTATTTACTGTCAAGTTTTACTTTCTAGAGCAGTTTCTTGAAAGCTTTCACATGTAAAATAGGTTAATCAGAAGTGGACAGTCTTTGGAATTATTTCTTGTACCATGCTAAAAACAATAAGCTTCAAATTTCCCCAGAAACAAAGAAGTTGAATTATTTTATTTAAGTCTCCTGGTTTGTTGAATGTTCACACCTTGTTGGCTGGACTGTTCTCAGGAAGCAAACAGAGCAGGCAGGTTCCCACAACAAAAACCTATTGAGCAAGTGTTGTTTACACGCTTCCCTCTGTCGCTCTGGAGACGACTCCAGTTCACTGTTTGGCCCATCTAGAGGTTGATTAACATACCCAAGGAAGCCCTTTCACCTCTGTTTCTGTGCCAGTGCTCCTGGAGGAATTCTGGTGCAGCATGAGAATAACCAGCCAGCGCTGCATCTGCACCAGCCGCCGACCTGGCACTTGAGGAGGTGCCAAGAACACGAAGCTCCCTGAGGAGCCTCATCTCTTCAGTTACAGAGCATTTCATTTGGAGCACAGGAGGGTGAGCTCACCCCTGGTGAGCTGTCAGCAGTCATGGTGACTGGTTCCAGCTCCTCTTCCCAGAAGGAACAGGGCAGTGACTGGAGTACAAACACTGGAGAGTGGGAGGGAGGTTGGTGCTGATTGAGTTTAACTAAGGGCTATGAGCAGCTCACTCTAAATATCACCTTGGAGAAAGAGAGAGCAGTAGATAATTCCTGGAAGTGTTCAAAGACAGTTTGGATGGGGCTTGGAGCCACCTGGGATAGTGGAAGGTGTCCCTGCCCATGGCAGGGGGTGGAATGAGATGAACTTTAATGTCCTTCCAAACTAAAACATTCTGTGATTTTTTTACAACTGTATTATTCTTGATGTTGGTACCTAAAACCTTGTCCCACCTGGACAAGTATAACTCAAATATATTTACAGAGCTTGCTGAAAATACAGCTGAGTTTGATATTTAACATATCAAATATCAGAAGTAAAGATGGGGATGGGCCTGTGCAAGGCCAGAAATTGGACTCGACGATCCTTGTGGGTCCCTTCCAACTCAGCATATCCTGTGATTCTGTGAAACATTCCTTGCATGCACCTGACATACCATATCCTGCCTTTTGATATGCAAATTATACTTAATACTCTGACTCCTTGTGTGTTTTAAACACATACATTCTGAACTGCAAGTCTCACCATTTCCAGTTCTCAGTTTATGTCAGTGTGCTGGTTTAAAAGTAAACTGGCAGGAGAAATAAGCCCAATTTAAGAGAGATTACAAGTCAGAGTTACAAGGTACTAAAAATATTACAGTACAGTACATGCAATGATACAAAGAAAAANGCATAGTGATAAACTGGTCCCTGTAACTAGGACAGTCAATATATAAGTAGAAGTTACAGGAAGATTATAAATTAACCAAACCAAAAATTTCAAACCCTAGTGATCAGAGATGCATATGCATCAACTAACTATTGAATTGTAGAGTGTCTCACAGATGGGTTCCTGGGATTTGCAATCCATTACCAAGGGAGGGATCAAATGCAGCACAATTTGGGTGATCAGCACAGGTATCTTGTCAAGACCTGTCAAGCTTTTCCCACCCACTGCAACACCAATCCACTTCACAGAGAGGATAACTCAGACCATGAGCCACAGGCAGGTGGCTTCACAATGCAGTGGTTGTTGTGCTTCATGCCACGTGTCCTTGGTTGGCCACAGAGGAGCTGCCAGTGGCATTCCAAATGCATTCAGGAACTCAATGAACACGTGCAATTTTGGAGACACAAGATGCTGCTCTCCTGCCCTGTCAGTGCAAGGCAGTGTCACCAGATGTTCCTTTTGGTTAAAGAGCATCTTTGTGTTCTCACTCTGAAACACTTGGATGGGTCATTCTGCCCCAGTCAGCCCCGACCTCCCCCATTATGAAATGACATTAATGTTTCCATGTCACTCACATGTTTTAGGGCCTCCACAACTGGCAGTGATGTGCCCCATGGAATGTCTGTAATAACAAATCCCTTATGCAGTTGACTGCTTTGGTAGGAGCACAGATCAGGTGTTTAATGCTGCCTGAGGTGCATCCACCTCACTGAGCTGGAATCTGAGTAAGTGAAAACTTTCCCATGTCAGTTTAAATTGCCTCGTTACCTGCACATACACCCACATTAGGCAACAATAATGGCAAATTCCTGACAAGTTGTTACTGGAGCTCAAGAAACAATGACTGAATTAAGAGGAAGATTTCAATCATAAAATTACAGAGTGGTTTGGGTTGAAAAGGGCCTTAAAGATCATCTTGTTCCAACCCCCTACCATCGCAGAGAATCCAATCACACACATCTCATAGTCTGTTTTCCAAGATAAAGCTTAAAAAGAAACAAACACAATTAATGGATTTTTATATTTTTATATATTTTTTCTGAAATATTTCAGGACTGACCTCAACAAAAAAGTGCCTGTATCAGTACAGAAGAATAAACTCATTATTACTGAGATAAAAACATTGAATAAATTCATTGGCAATGCTGATATTTCTCTGTAATAAAGGACTCCCATCCACATTACACATTTCTAAAGGAAATAAGAGGTTGTTTTACAAATGCTGGAGGTAATGTCTGCAGACAAGCTCTTTCCTGTCTGGGTTCTCTGGTGTTAACCAGGCAGTGCATTCTCACAGTGAGATTTCTTTTAGTTGAGGTGCTTAGTACAAGTTCTTTCCTCTTTTCTAGCATTTGCTGAAGAGGAAAGGGACATATGAACATAAGCACTTACATTTTTCTTCATGTTAATAGAGCAACAC
>VYZS01022596.1:25910-48257 GCA_013400695.1 Neodrepanis coruscans
CTGTAGCTCAAAATGTCTGTCAGAAATATGGGAACATAGATTTCTCTTCTTCCCTGGCAGCATCTCTCTGTATGTTTCATATTACAATTTTTCCCCAGGTATCTTCTTCTTTAAGCAACTCCTGTTCTCTTCTTGTACTTCAGGTTTCTAGATTTCCAATCATTTCCACTGATGCCCTTTGGACTGGACACTTTGAGGCCTGGTATCCAAAACTGGTCGTGATATTCCAGTTAAAGTCTTCGCTTTCAACAGTCAAGTAGAGAGGAAAGACGGTGTTACACGTCTCTCTGGCTGTAATTCTGCTGATCCATTTTATTGCAATGTTTGTATTTTCACAACAATAAGTCATTGCTAATTCACATTCACTCAAAGCAGATCACAGGTGGTGGCTTTTTGCAGTCTGGGGCTCAGCCCATGGATTGCCATGAGACATTCAAGAGTTTTTTGTCTATTGAGTAGAGACAAAATATATAACCAGACCTTAGATGTGCTATTTGTCAAGACAATTTCAGATTTCCATAATACTATAATTTAATTTTTTATGGAGATAACATATAGAAATATTTCAAAAGCCTTACCAAAGTCTAGACATGTGACATCATCTGTAGGTCCAAAAATGTTTAGTTAAATTGTTCATCCCTGCAATAGACACCAGCTAAGAACTGAAAGCTGCTCAGCAGATTTGGGTGTGAAACCAAATTCAGAAACAGCTCCAGGCTCCAGGTTTGCTTCAGCCAACTCAGGTGTGAAGAGAAGTCTGTGCTCCCCAAAGCTTTTCCTCAAAAACAGAGAAAGGCACTATCCCAGCTCCTCTCTGTTTGCCTTCAAGACAAGATCCAGGGCTCCTGAACCATTCCCACTTTGCTTGGTTTGCATTTTCCTTTCTGACCAAGAAAGACTGTGGCACTTCTATGACTCTTCAGATAATTCCTGGGATCCCACCTTGGAGTGTAACAGCATTACAACATTTCAGAGCCATAGTAAATCTAACTTACACCACTGAGAGAATTTTAATGCATTACAGTCCATTTTCAGGTCCCAAAGACAGGTAAAAACAGTTGCTCACCTCTCCCTTCTCATGCAAAACACACCTTTGTAAGAAACTCATATCACTTTACACCTTTCCAAACTGTTTACTAAACTTAGTGGTCATTAAAGTGCTGCATAAAGCAGAGACAGAAGTTAATTTAGAAATTGAGGGTCTTTAAGGCCCCTTCCAACCCAAGCCATCCTATGATTCCATGATTCCATGAATAACATCTCAGCTGGAGTCTGTATAAGGTTAAGTGCTTCAACACTGCAATAAGGAGGGAATTCTTCAAGGAAATCCAAGAGAGAAAAGCTCCATTTTCTTAAAATGCAGCATTTATAAAACTGGATTATTAAACAAGAAAGAACATCACTATCAATCAAATAAAGGAAATAGAAATTCCACATTTTTCAGGGTTCCCTTCTCCAAATGACCAAAAAGGGTTTTATTTCCAGTTTATTCACTTATCTGCTTGGTAGTTCAGTGAAGATTGAAGCAGTCTGGTAAAAACTTTCACTAGAGGACATAAAAAGTTTAAATCTGAGGATTAAATCCTCACCTTGCAGAAGCTGATTAGTGATACTTTCTTGTGTGTACACATAGGCAAAAATTTAAAATGTTTTCTTTAAAGTAATGTTTTATTTTAGAACTTTCAGAAATTTAATATGTTTTTAGAAGAAAAAAGCCCTCAAAACTTCCACTTTTGGAAGAAGCAGAAAGATCTTGTCATGGTACAAACACAACATATTGCTTCCTTATGTGTTTGTTGAAATACATTACTTATGAGTTCATTAGTACGAAGATGCTGTATTTGGTGGTTGGGAAATCACAGATTTTCTCATCCAGTTCTTGGCAATCAGCAACAGTCATGAAAGAAAAATTCTCAAGAAAAAAGTCATTTTCCCCTCAGATTTCCCATCAAAATTCATGCATCTTCTTCTAGGCACTCTGAGAGATCTCAGTGCATCTCCAAAATCTCCATTAAATTTACTCCTGTATTAAAGTGTAATAAGTATTTTCAGTAATATTTTATTAGGAATAGAAATCTAAGTCTTTCTTCCTTTTATAACCCTCCCTGGTATATGAATGGATCATAGTGAAATGCAAACCCCCCAAAATGCTGAATTATTTGTGTGTTTTGTATATGAGAGGAAACAGGATACAATGAAAGTTTCAGTGTTGCACAGAGACCAGTTTCTGAATTTATTCAGAGCCTCAGTGAGGGACCACACAGAAGGGAGGTCAAACCTTCCTCAGAGGTATCCAGAGGGCTACAGCCACTGGAACAATGTTAACAGGGAAAAACAGAGGTATCCTGACATTGAAAAAAGTGAGAACAGGACTGTTCTGCTATGATGAAGAATTAGGAGCAGAATAATCTAAGACAGTCTGGAAAAGGACAGGGCAAATAAGCAGGAAGGCCTTTGGGGTGGTAGTGGCTGAAAGTCAGCCATAAGTACTAGTAGGAGTACTGGAGAACTAGAGGATTCCTGGGGAATTCCCAATGCTCTGTGATTGAGAAAGAAGAGAACTAGAGTTGTGTGGCACACAAGGAGGTCCTGGCAGGGAGGCTGGTCTGGTGGGAGGTCCTGCTTATCTCATCTCCAGTGGTAAGTGTGGAGATCCCAGGAAAAGTGGGATGGACTGAATCCCACAAGAGACAAATCACCAGAAGTGCTGCAGACAGTGTGGACACCTCATAATGCCAGAAGACTAAAACCACTACCCTTGAAAAGAAAGGATTTTTATTATTCTCAGGCATGGCTGGTCTATGGATGCCCCTAGGTTTTGGGCACCCTTTTCTGTATCAGGTTTAATACTCCACCATTCTCTTTGATCACACAGGTAGGACATGAAAAGGTCTGTATTGCCCAATACCTGGATACAAAGTAAAGTGAAATTGGAACCCTGTGAATTTAACATCTCTTGTGTCAGTACCTCTCCTCTCGTGCCTTCAGGGCCAGTTAGTCCAATTTAAAATTAAATGAACATCTCAGTGTGAGGAATATCCTACTCTGTTACTCAGGCTTGTAGTCAAATTAATCAAACTACCCATGATTTGAATAGTTCCACAGCTCCAAATTTCACGAATGTAGCAGCAAAGGAGTAAAAATTGCCTAAAACTGAATCAGTTGAGACACCAGAACAAGGCAGCAGTTCACCCACATGCTCTGAAGAAATTTCCATGACTTACACCACAGTTTTTCATCTTCTGCCTCTTGTTTTACTTGTTTTACTGGAAACCTCTGTGACCTGCTGAGTCCAATTTTGTTGCTCAGCCTCCAACACTGTCACATCAGGTGTCTCTTCATAAGATGGGACAACTGGATTTCTGCTTCCAGAATACCACGAGAATAGAAAGGAGGATTCTGGCCCTCTTATACCCCTTCCAAAAACTTTTTTACATCCACACTGAAATCTCAGAGCACTGGGGCAGCACCACAGAAGGGCTGTGATCTCACCTCTGGTGGACAAAGAATTCACTGCACCAAAACAACTCCACCCATGTGTCCACATTTATCTAATTTTTAAGCATTCCCTAAATAGACAGTGTCAGTTCCAGGAAGAGAAAAGAGGTGTAAGAGTTTAGGTGTCAGCACAGTACCTGTCAGTGTTTTGTGGATGGTGCATATTTAAGGTGCAATAAATGGCAGCAAATTTCAGCTTATATGACAGGGATGTATTTCTAATGAAAATTCATTATCATAGAAACAACTCTTGATACACTCATAGGAAATGCAAAGCAGACCCAGACTGGAGCTGAGAGGTGTCGTGCAGAACATGATCTGCAGGCAAAGTACATAATGTTTATCTAGTTTTTTATTAATAAATTAACCATTATAAAAGCTGAATTCCTACAACAAGCACCAAATGTAAAAGAGTTCCTTGTTTTGCTTGTCAGTGAAATCTGCTGTTAATCAGATATAAGGTTATACAGAAAATCCTTGGAATTACAGAAGACTCAAATGGCTCATTCATAATGGAAATTCTGAAACTCATGGCAATAAATCTGAAGGAAGCAGCTTATCTCAAAACAATGCAGAACCCCCAAAATGAGATTTGAGTAAATATCCATTTTGGGTTACATAGGGATAAAAAAAATGAGATTTGTGATGTAAAAAAGAAACATAATGAAATGCTGAAACTTGAAGTATTCATCCACCCACTTACCACACATGCAAATGCATTTTCCTTTATTTTAAATTTGTAGATATTTTATATGTGGGGTGTTGCTCCATCCTGACTCAAGAATTGGACATTTTGCTAACACAGAACTTTCCACACTGCTCTGAAAACACAAAGTGAGTGTGGAACACCTGCCAACGTTACAGATGATCAAAGTAATTAGGTGCTTTATCAACACACAGATATTTCATTATATAGAAGTCACTATAGCTGGATCCAAACCAACTGAACTCAAAGAAAGCTTTTTATTAATGACAATCATTCTTTTTATTAAAACAGAGTGTTTGGACAAGATTTCAAATAAAACTCAGTTAAATGCTGCTGTGTTCAGCTCAGAGATCATCTAGAAACTCTTGATGGCCCCATAACCCATTTTTACACAGGTCAAAAGGGAATTCACCAAGATCTAAACATTTTTAAATCTTAATGCTATGGACCAAAATATTTTTCTGACACTTCTAAGGCATAGTATTACTTTTAATTGAGCTCCAGGAGGAAAACCTGACTCTTTTAGATCTCATAGACATATAAAAATATGTGCTTCTTCAGTAATAACACAGAATAGTAGTAAGAAAAGGAATAGTAATAAGCAAGAAGAGTAATAAGCAAAATTAACCAGTCTACAGTCATTAGGCTGCTCTAGGAAAAATTACCCACAGTTTGGCTGAACTTAAATCTCACCATGCAAAAAAGTACATAGCAGGAGTCTCTACCATGTGCTTCTTTATATACTTTTATTATAGGTTTATACTTCTACTGGAGCTTTTTCTGCCTCTTGGCTTCACCTTATAATGAACCTGCTACTGCTGCTTAATTCAATGTGTGTTACTGACTTCAAGAGAAAATCTATTGTCCCTTCCAGAGATGAAGATACTGTGGATTGCTGCTCTCCAAGACAGAGTAAAATGGGTAATTGTGTAAGAGGAACAGATCAATGAGAAACTCTGGTTCAGGCACAAAAATCTGGATAATCACAAGTGATGGGAAGCAAATTCAGAGAAAAGAACATGGCAGTTAAATTGAGTTTGCTAAAATTGCTCGAATATGGCAGGAGCTCTTCTAAATTTACAGAAGTGTCACAGTTCATTGCTTGTGAAACTCACTCTGGGTTTTTTTAAGTCAGCCCTCAGTGTAAGTTAACAAGCTTTAGTCCTTCTCTGTGCATCTCATATTTTTGAGGACATGTCACTTTTTTGCATTTGCAAGCAAAATCTAAAGTTATGGGAAAAAAAATCAAGCAAAAAATAAGAGCTGTGGAAGAAACAAGCTGAGAATGCTTAGTCATCATTCCCCTCTCCTTCACTTGTTGACCAGGGAAGGATGAGCCCTGGAACACATGCTCAACCTCAGACAGGGGCCTTCCATCCTTCTCCGTGGTGAGGAGAGGCCAAGGAAACCCAAGGGTGCACCTCTGCTCCTCTGGCATTTTGGACACAGGTTCAGCTATTCATAGAATCACAGAATGTTTGCGGTTGGAAGGGACGTTAAAACTCAGTTTGTTCCTACCTGCCATGGGCAGGGACACCTTCCACAATCCCAGGTTGCTCAAAGCCCTGTCCAAGCTGGCTTTGGACACTGCCAGGGGTGAGGAGTGTCCCTGTTCAGAAGCAGGGATGTATTTCAGGCAAAGCCCTCCTGACAAGACAGACAAGGGTCAGTCAACAAAGACTGAAGACACTCTGAAGATGAGCTGCAAAGGCAAATGTAGCTATGGGGATATCCCAGACTGAATGTCTGAACATCCACATCCAGCTCTATTCTAGTTCTTTGCCCTCTCAGCAACTCTGATCCCCATCAGAGTCCAGACAGCCACAGACTGGGACTCTTCATTCTGTGAATCGTAGACTAACCTAAAAGCCTGATTCAAACCAAAGACCTGAAAATTCAACTTGTTTTAACCTGTCTTCAGCAGCTTCTTCTAGAACTTAAGGCCAGTTGTGCACAAACTTTCATGTGGTCATGGTTTGTTGGCCTTCTGGAGCCTTCCATGAGTTCAACACAGAAAGCTGAGGCTGCCTGCACACAATATTTATAATTCTTGGTCAGCTCATTCTCAAGAGTTTGAAACAAGATCTGCTTTAATGATTCTTTTTTATTAAAAAAATTCCAACAACCCAAAACAAAACACAGGCCAAATCCCAACAGGTGTCCAGCTTCCACAAACCTTGAAGTCCAATACTAGCCAAAGTCTTGCTGATCAGAATATTTTTTAATTCAATATTTGCAAAGATGGAAGACACTCCATCTTGGAGAAAAGCTAAATAGATTTTCCAGTCTTTTGCAGGCTTTATTCAACTTCAGGTCAATGATAATTGCAGCTGCTCATCATTTCCTTAAGGTATTTTCTCTGCATTATGGTTTTTTGCTTCAAGTGTTGTTTTTGCTGTTTGTTTTTAGTGTTTTTTTTCCATTTTGATGTGAGAAATCTGTGTTTTTAAATTATTAATAAGTAGAAATTTGAGGTTAAGAATGTAAACTGAAGTTCTGCTTTAAAGAGACAGAAGTCAGGTCAAATATAATATCAATTTACCAACACCTATAGTTCATTCTTTTAGAAAAGAACATCACATTGCCAAATAATACAAAAAACAGGAGCACAGAGGCCAAAGCAAGCACATAGATATAGATAGAGAGAGCAAAACCAGAAGTATCCAATGGTTCCCCTGTCCAGCAATCATCCTGTTCCAGGAAATCAGACTTGTGCTACCAGAAAAAAATGTTTGAGGTAAGTCATAGTATCATGGAGTCCTGGAATAGTTTGGGTTGGAAGGGCCTCAAAGCCCATCCAGTGCCACCTCCTGCCCTGGGCAGGGACACCTCCCACTGTCCCAGGTTGCTCCAACCTGGCCTTGGACACTCTCAGGGATGGGGCAGCCACAGCTTCTCTGGGCACCCTGTGCCAGGGCCTCCCCACCCTCACAGGGAACAATTTCTTCTAAATTATCTGATCAGAGATTTAGACTTGATGATCTTAGAGGTCTTTTATGACTTTAGTGATTCTGTGATTCTGTGCTGTCACATTTGAGATGGGAATTCAGCCCACTGGATGCTACTGCAACCTCAGTGTCCTTTCCCCCCTGGAGAAATCACTGCATACAACTTGTGTTTAGTGTTTACATGGAAGGTCAAGTGTTCAGATTTACAAACCAGTGAAGTAATTAACAGCAAGATGGTGTCAGACCAAAAAAAGAGCAGATTGCAGTAAAAGCTCAACAGGCAGAGGTTTGTTATTAAATGATAAAATACTACAATGCCTTTGTTTCTGCAAAAAGAGGTAGAAAAGACATTCTGCCTAACTCAGAAAAATAAGCCTTATGCAAATAAGGCAATCACAGATGTGCCTCTTAGATACCTGACAGTGTCACACTTCATTCTGCACTCACAAATACATCAACAGCAAACACAGCACATGAAAATGCCTTCATCATACTGGGCCATTTTAGAAAAAAAATAATTTTTCTTCTATTCAACAGAAATATCCAACTATTTTCCATAATGACATCAAACTCATCCTCAAGCTAGAAAAAATTCAGAAGCAAGAGCAAAGCAGACCCAAGTATGTACAGGGGTAGATATGGGGAGAGCAAACCAAAAACATCTGAATTTTTTAACTTTCTAACAGCCCAAGTAATTGAGAATGTATTTTTCTTGAATTCTTTGTTTCCTTTAAAACAGCACTCTATTTGTTAACAAAAGAAAGTATTTTTCCACAATTCCTTCCTGATTTCCATCCTAGTCTTGCCTCATTCAATACATATAAATTGTGTGCCTTACCCTCCTAAAAAGAACTGAAAAATTACATACTTGCCCATTATTTATTTTACAAAACTTACTGACCTGATTTCATCTCAGGTTTCCTCTGTTTGCTGTGAAATGAGCCTGAAATAGTTTTTCTAAGCCTTTATTTCAGCCAGCAAAGGACAAAAATTGTCTTAACAGATTTCGACTGCAAAAAGAAAGTACATTTATGACTCAAAGCCAGTGGCAGCCATTCCTCTGACCCCCCTCTGGGTCTTCCTCTCCATTCTCTCCTGAACACTTCAGCCTCTGGGATGCAAATGTCATCAGTCCCTCATACAGTTATCTTTTCACCATTTTTCTACTTCAAAAATTCAAGATATTTTTTAAAAAATCCAAATATTAGGAATTGTGATTAAATGCTGTTAAGCACTGGTCAAAACTTACACAGAACTGGGTGCTATTCTACATGCCATGCAAAATCAATCAAACTAGGATTACATGGGATGCAAATCCCTGCAGCCCTCATCCCATGGGCTACTGGATGCAGGTTTCAGCTCTCATCATCAGGAAAAAGAGACTGAAGTCAGAGCTCATGAGGGTCTGCAGCTCCTCCTGAGGGGCAGCTTCAATCTCTGCTCTGTGTGAGCAGGGCCAGGAGCCCAGGGAATGGGCTGGAGCTGTGTCAGGGCAGGGGCAGGTTGGAGCTCAGGCCAAGGTTCTGCTTTGCCCAGAGGGTGGGTGGGCACTGCCCAGGCTCCCCAGGGCAGTGGCCACAGCCCCAAGGCTGCCAGAGCTCAAGAAGCATCTGGATAATCCTCTGAGGTCACACNATCTCTGCTCTGTGGGGAGCAGGGCCAGGAGCCCAGGGAATGGGCTGGAGCTGTGTCAGGGCAGGGGCAGGTTGGAGCTCAGGCCAAGGTTCTGTTTTGCCCAGAGGGTGGGTGGGCACTGCCCAGGCTCCCCAGGGCAGTGGGCACAGCCCCAAGGCTGCCAGAGCTCCAGGAGGGGTGGGATGATCCTCTGGGGACAGGGTGGGGACAGGGGTGCCTGTGTGGGTCCAAGAGTTGGGTTCAGTGATCCCTTTGAGTCCTTCCAACTCAGAATTTTCTGTGGTTCTATGAAAATACTGATTGTCAAGCAGTTCTCATTTTTACATTTGCAGTTTCCAATTTCTGTCCTTCCTTTAACCTCCAGTGTTTGTCATGTTTTAAGCATGTTGCTCAGTAATCACCTGTTGATCGATCTCATCCACTCTGTCAAAACCATGAGCCAGAGTTTTTTGTAAGTAATTTCTTTCTGACCTTGAGGAAGATAAGTGAGTTTGGCACCAGCACAAGGTGAGGGTTCCTACAGGCACTCTGTCCTTGATTTGAGCACAGGTGAACACACAAACCCTGTCAAAACAGCAGTGACTTAATGACAGGCTCCTGACATGACATTTAGGCACCTAATTAAGACTCCTCATTTACAAAAGTGCTCAGGAGCCAGTAGTCTCTGAGTCGCCTGAAGTTCAACTCCAAGCTCCTCTTTTTAAAATGAATTCAGCCACACACAACCTGATTGTGCTGATAAGCACAATAAATTGTTTTTAATGAGAGGGCTGGACGGTGGCTGCAATTAATCGTAAGCCTTGGCCAAGGGCTACTGTGCTACTGTGAAGTCCCTGGAGCTGCCAGGGAACCCTGAGTTCCAAAACTTGCCAAACCCAAATATATGGAAGTAAGAACAGAAACAACAATATGAGGGGTTGTGTAGCTGAAAGTCATCTCACAACTGTTAGAATTTGTTTCAGCTCTCATAGAATCTCCAAATATACTTTGTTGGAAGGGACCCACAAGGATCATTGATTTCAACTCTTAACCCTGCACAGGACCATCTCCTTCATAACTGGGATATGAATCTATTTTCTTTTTAAATATTCTTTCCCTGGTAACATATAATTTTCCCCTTGAAAGATACAAAAAACCCAAAGCAAACAAACCCCCACAAAGTACCACTTAACATCATGTGACAAGAAGAGTCTTAAGACCACGGGACCTATTTCCTCCTCCCTGTCAGGAATTTGAGGGCACTGACTATCCTGCTCAATTTTACTGAGCGTTACACAATTCCAAACACTTTTTAGATCACTTAATGGATTAAAATCTGTCAGCCTTTAGCCAAAAAAGAAAAAAAAAAAGGAAGAAAAGAGAAAAAAAAAAGAAAAGGAAAGAAGTGTCAAGTGACACATTAGAAGCACTATATTGTTGCTAAGTACTTAGAGCAGGTTCACCTTGACAGTCTGTCACAACATAATGGGATGTTCTGTCACAGATGAATCACCCAACACCCTCCTTACAAAGGAGAAGCACTGAATTCGAAGGAACATGACAAGCCATGATTTGCCTCAATCCTCCCAAACATGCTGAGGTGGAATGCAGAAGAGAAAGCCAAGAAGGAAGAGATGAAAGTTTAAGGCAACAACGCAGAGTTTCAAGACAGCACGTGTTTTTCTCCGCTGTGCTTGATGGACATGGCATGACTAAATGGCTAAATATGAGGTTAATTAAAAACAAACAGTTCCTTTTAAAAAAGTGTATTATTGACCAAAAATATTATTTTCTCAGGAGCTTGTTACTCGAGCATTATTGACTTGATTGAGCATTATTAGCATGTCAATCACTTCCAGGCTATTTTTATAACCTTGTGCATGTTGTTTTATTGCAACATATACAGATAGAAAAGTAGATATACACAGTAAAGAGCACTGGAATTCATAATCTCTACCAACAATATCTGTTTTGTAGTGTCTGGGGCCACAAGGAGGCTATAAGAGGCCTTTTTCCGCTGAAGCAAACACAGGAATTGGATAATCACCTCTTTTAGCATTGTTGGTTTGCTCCCCTGACCTCCTATAGCCAGGATTGTTCAGTCCCCAAGACCAAAGATGAGCTCATTGCCACATCTGCACTGCCCACTATTAACACACAAATCACAGTGGCTGTACATTGTGTACAAGGAGAGAGAGGAATGAAAACCATCTCCCCAGAGCTACAGCAACAGAAATTCCAGCAGAGACAGAGCAAGTTTCTCCATTTTATTGCCACAGAGGGAGCACATTGAAGAGCTCCTGCAGTGTTTGGCTCTCCTGAGTCACCAAGAGATAAAGGGGCTGATTGCTGCCACGAAGAGGCTGAAAGAATTGATATAAAGAAATATCATCATGGACCCAGCTATTCCCATTACCTGGGCCAAATATGAAGAGTATAAATACCCTGAAATAGTCTGTTTTCAGTGCACAGTACAAATTAATGCTGATAATGGTGACATTCTAAAAAATATTTTTATTATTTATTATCTGGAAGACAAGAAGGTAGTAAATGTCTGGATCCATTTCCAGTGCTGCCTGAACCTTTTTCCCATTCAAAAGACTTTACTCCATTTCATTTTTACTGAAGGGTGAAAGTGTATTTTGTGTTCTTTACTTGAGACAGTCAAAAAATCATTGTCAAATTCAAAGTACCATGAGAAGCTGAAACCCTGAAAAGCAAAAACCAGCCAAAGACCTTTCTGTAAAGTGACACCCATCCATTGTAATGCCTGTTGGGCATTCACTGGCTCCAGCAAAAAAAGGGACATGGAAGCAATGACTGTTTTCAATGTCAACATTTCTTTGTCTTTTGTCTGTCATGAAAAGGAATAAACCACAGCAAGCTGACAGTTCCTTGAAACTCAGCATCAAGTGGGAAAGTACATAAAGGAATAAGACAAATTATTTCCTTTTATGAAAACATGTAACCAAGAGATTTGTCAAGCCACCACCTTGGTCGCAAAGTTCTCATTTCCTTTTGGCCCTCCATGAAGTTCAAACATCCTGTGCAGCTCCAATGTTTATTTGTGTCATGAAGCCAAACCTAAGTATTCTTTTTATTTTAACTCTTTTACTTACAGCTTGGTTCTTAAAGACAAAGCTGAAGGAGAAATATAAGAAGATCCTGAAAAAAATCCTGCAAAATAGCATTCTACAAGGAAAAAAAAATTGTTACCTGAAATCTTTACTTCAACAAATCTGTACCAATAAGTCCTCATAAAACTTTTTAATGAATTGGCTGAATTAGTCAAATAAAACTGTAATCCAATTAATTTTTTTTTTTTTTTTAATTTAAGGAACTTTCTGCAGGTGGCTTCCTGGGCCAGTACTGCTGGGGGCTGCTTCCATCATAAGCCCAGTAAGACCAATGCTGCAAATATGTCTGAACATGGTTTTAGAGACTGCTCTTAAATAAAAAGGGGAGAAAGCCCAAACTATTTGAAATACAGTGATAAAAGTTGTAAGTTGTCCATTAAGTGTCATTTTTACTGAAATAAAGTTTAGGGCTGGTTCCTTGAGTTATTCCATGGCTTGTAACATCACCACACAAGATCACTGTGTTGTGTCAGCTCAACAGTTACTACAACAGTCACTACAACAGTCTGTTGTCATAACTATTAGTTCAACAGTTGCTACAGGAATGAGCAGAAGGAAGAGGAAAAAAAAGATAGAAAATATCAACATTATATGTGCCTGCATAGAAGAAGAATAGTCTTCAGACAGAATTAAAAAGTGCTCCCAAGACTACAGAAACTAAGAAAACTGTATGATTTTTAGGTTAATAGAAAGATGTAAGTCACCCCCTGGACCCCACCTGGCTTTACCTAGTGGTCAGTAACAATTTTAAAGGCAAAGCTGTTCCTTCCCTTTGCCAGCTGAAGACAACAAATCCTAAATCTTCCTCAAGGCGAGTTTCTTCATTCACAGTCTGGTCAGTAAATAAAGAGGAGGATCAGGGCAGGTCAGCACAACAAATGAAAAACACCTTGGCTGTTCTGTGGTACCTCAACCAACCAAGAGGAACAACCAGAGCCATCCTCCCACAGTGAGCCTGTCAGGAGAGGGATCCTCAGGGAGCTTCTGGAAGTCAACAACACCTTCAGCAGGTTGGCAACACCTCTCTATTTTTCTCTCAAAAAGTTTTGTTCCCCAGAACTCCAAAACTCATAACCCACTACAGATGCTCCCACTAACAGATGCTCCAAGGTGCTGCCCACACAAGTTGCAGTGATTGCTCACACCAACCCCATCCTACATGAGACTGCTTTTTCCATGGTTTCTGTTCAGTCCTGTCCACCACTATCACCATCCAATCTTGTTACTTTTAATTTGCATACATGGCCCATAAGAGGAGATGACTTTCCAGTGAAATGGCAAACATCTCACACAGCACAAGAACAAGCAAATTTAGAAAAGTCAGGAACTGTATTTTCAAAAAGCAGAGGCAAATTGAGTACAGAGAAAGAGCCTTGGATCACAACTTGAAATCCAGACCCCCAGGAGCATGTAAAATTGAGTATACTATTGTTCCAAAATGTATGGAACAGTTACTTGGCTCCTGCTGTATTTGGGGGCTCTGGAATGGAGGGGATTAACCTGTGACTGGATGAAGAAAAGATGATAATTGATCATCTATGCACATTCAATACAAATGATCATCAGCAGATGACCTGATGCAAGTCAAAGCACTGGGCAGTCATGTCTTTGGATGTGCCAAGGGAAATAAAAGGTCTAAAAAAAAAAAATCTCATGACTCTCACTCAGAACAAATACATTTGATTTTGCATGAGGGCAATATTTCCAGCTTTACTCTTTGCAGCTCTGCCTCTATATCAAACCTGAGATTATGAAATACTGTACTTAGATAAAAACTGTCCTGATGCCTCAAACAGTTCCTGGTTATAAAGGCTGCAATGGTCTAAACTCACTGTGGCACAAGATTTTTGTTTTTAGCAATATTCTGTAAAGTCTTATCCCCTCATCCTGTTAAGCCCTAGTCCAGCTTTCTCAACGCTCTTCTTCCCACGTCATGAGTTTCTGTGTCTTCCTTTGTGGGAAGCTGGGATGTGCTGGGAGTCACTTTGGAGAGCCAACGCCAGCACCCACAGAAATGAAAAGGTGGGGAATGAAAGACTAGGAAAGGCTCCTTGACTCATTTCAGACTGGAATTCCACAGTTACTGTCTGTGAAAAAACCACAAGGACCCTACTGCTCCTATAGAGAGGTCAGAAAAGCCTTAACAAGCTTTTCCCAGTATTTCACTCAAGAGCCTTGAGAAACCTGGTCTGGTGGAAGGTGTCCCTGCCCATGGCAGGGGGTTGGTACTGGAAGATCTTTACAGCCCCTTCCAACCCAAATCATTCTGTAATTCTGTGATTATAAATAACGAAACTGACTTTATGTGCATGTGATTGAATTTACAAAGTGATGTATGAGATCAATTTTTTGCTATCCTAAGACTATTTGGTTTTCAATCAGCTGCTTTAGGTCCTGTGAAGTTGTTGGAAGTGTGTCCATCCTTTCCTGGGCATGAAGAAGATCCTTTGCTTTACGACATCTTAGAAGCACCAGATGAGAATTCCCTCCAGTGTTTGGTTTCTCACAGGTGTCTTACCCAGCTCTCTACACTGCTCCTTTGCTTAGATTTCCCATCCAGAAAAGGAAGTGAATACCAACATTTTTATACTTCCTGGATTGCTGGGGAGATAAATGCATTGTGCATGTCAAGTTATCTGATTATTACATCAATTAAGATCACAAAAATCCCAGGGATAATTATACATAAAGGAATAAACAGGAAGGGACTTTCGGGGAACATTTTGACCGACAGAGAGATCTCAAAAATAAAACAGTTTCCAGTGTACAAAGAGCTCCCATTGCTCTTCAGAAGAAAATTTTTAGGCCTCAAAAATCCAGTATTTCTTTACTCACTGTAGGAACTTTCAATACAGGTGCCAATATGAGTAGGTGGCTGATACCACATCACCCAGCACCACCTTCTTCCTTCTCTCACACAGAACCACAGAAACATTTTTAACTATTTTTTGCTGAAGGATTTCTGAATGTACAGAATTCAGGTGTTCCTGATGAAAGGAATTAGAGTTTGTAAATGGTTAAGCGAAGAACTCCTACTAAATGTCTCTTTCAAACAAACAAACTGGCAATATGATATTGGGAAATTTTCAAAGTTTCTCCAGTTGATGTTAAAACTTTTTCTGCATCAAAGAGAAAATACAGGAAAAGGAGAAAAATCTCATGTCATTTAAGATTAAATACCTTTGAAATGGCATTTGCAATACCCATCAGGGTAGAGAAAATATGCAAGAAAGACAGAAATAGTATTCAGAGGAAATGCATTGGCATATATCCATTTGTGCATGTATTTTCCTGCTGGGTTTATACAATTGCTGTAACTGAATGAAATTTATGTGAGGATCAAAAGTCTGCCACATTTTAAAAAAATAATAATAATAAACTGCAGCTCATAGTTCTGCAGCCGTTTCTAAGGTATCACTTTTTCATCATAAGCTTTTCAACAGCTGTGACCCATAAACCATAAACAGGACCAAGAAATTCTAAATGACATATGATTTATGATGTGTTTGTATCTCTCTGTACAGAACCATTCATTCTTTACATAAAGGCTCAACGTGTTGGACACAGCAAGCACGAGTCTTATATAAAAGGAAATTAGTGATGCAACTAAGACACCTGGCCATGAACTTTAGCTGAACCTGCAGATTCTCTTTAGTGTCTTAATTAATTTTTTAATACTGAATGTGAATGATAATGAACTGCCTGTATTGTCTCGGTTTTTTAAACAGTATCCACTCGGTTTTTTTGTTATATTGAGACACAATATTCCGAGCTTGTTCTCTGTGTCTGATCACATTACATTCCGGAACTATTTTCTTACGAGACTAATTTCAAGCTAAAGTACATATAATGGCTGTTGACAGTATTCCACATTTACCTCAAAAAGCAAAAAACAGAGAAAAGCAGTTGCTCAAAGCAGATGCAAACAACTTACATCAAAGTTCCTTGAATAACTTCATATTACTGTTTCTTGTCATCACTGCATGATAGGAGTAAATCCAGGGTTTTACAGGCTAGACTGGGATTTCCTGGTTAAAAAAAAAAAAGAACTCAGAACCAAAAAACACTCAACCACATGACACAGGGAAGGTGTACAATCATCATCATATGCAATGCCCATAATCCTGCAGACACAGTTTAGATAAAAGGACTCCCTTTCCAGGAACATAAAATCAATATGGCAGGATATCCAGAGGTAGCCAAAAGGATAGTGTAAAAAAGGTAAAGAATCAGATGCACACAATTCTATTTATTGTATCTAAAGGATTAGTGACTGCTCATGGTTCTGGGGTCCCAATGTAAGAAGGGCATGGAACTGTTGGAGCAAGTCCAGAGGAGGCCACAGAGTTGACAAATGGACTGGAGCACCTTCTCTATTGGGACAGGCTGGGAGAGCTGGGGCTGCTCAGCCTGGAGAAGAGACCTCACAGCAGCTTCCAGGGTCTGAAGGGGCTGCAGGGAACTGGGGAGGGACTGTTCATCAGGATCTGGAGTGACAGGACAGGGGAAATGGGTACAAACTGAAAGAGGGTAGGTGGGGAGGCCCTGGCACAGGGTGCCCAGAGAAGCTGTGGCTGTCCCATCCCTGGGAGTGTCCAAGGCCAGGTTGGAGCCACCTGGGACAGTGGGAGGTGTCCCTGCCCAGGGCAGAGGGTGGGACCAGATGAGCTTTAAGGTCCCTTCCAACCCAAACCACCCTGTGATTGTGATTCTGTAATTATCACTCAGGCTCTGTTTTCACTCAGCATTGCTTGGTTTTTTTCAGTCTTGTTGATGTGTTTTCTCTCACTGTAACATGTTCCCCTCTACCATTCACAGCTTGTGAAGGAGTTAAACTTCTTCTTGTTCTTTTCCCCAAATGTTTAGTTCCCAAAAAACTGTTAGTTTGGGCCATCTACGGGGTTCATTTCACTGCACTATAAACAAGCACTAAATCTAATGTGTATTTCACAGGCAAATGACGCTCTGGGAGTATATTTTTTTTTAAAAAAAGACTTTTATGTATTGAAAACATTGCTGTAGCTGAAGCTTGTACAAGGAAATGATGCAGCACAGAACATATGAAATTTAAAATCATATTATTCTACATACTTAAATGTTAGCCTAAACCACCTGCAAACAACTGCCTGTGGAATTCCCCATATTCCAAGGGGCTACACTTTATCTGCAACAGAAAAATCCCAGTTTTCTATATAATTTGTGATATGCTGCAATATTTTTCTAAAGTGGAAGTAAATATGAAAAAGAAACTAAAAAACAATTTGTTGCTGATATGTCTTGTTTCTTGAGTTAAAATAAGATAGTCCTTTTTCCCATTTCAAGGGTAAGTTCAGCCAAAAAAGGGAGAAGTTACTAACTATGAAGACTTGGGCTTCCATTCAAGTGCACACTTAAACAAAGTACTTGTTGCTCCAATAGGAGAAACACTTCTTGAACACCATGTAATTGAGAGAATAAAGCCTGAAGGAGCAAATCCTTTACTTCATTCCTTCTAATTTAGAAGCCAGAAAGCCAGATGATTTTATTTTCACTTTCTGATTTTTTTTTCAGAGGAAAATCATTGCTACAATGTGGAACAATATTTTAGATATTTAAACATTTTAAACAAGGACAGAAATCATCACACTAAGGAGAGGAAAAAGGCAATTTGAAATACTAAAAAATCCTGTATGCTTATTATTCCAAATGGCTTTTCAGTCTCCAGAAACACACTGGAAACAGATGCCAGTTATGATTTGTGGGAGAGTACAGTGAAGAAAGGGTGGAACCCAAAATCTTGATGAATGTAATGGAAGTAGACAACATATGGACATGGTAAACCAGCTAAAGGTGTGTCCTGGATGCAGAGGAAGCTTGGAACACCTCACCACTCTGATGTACTGGACTAGCAGGAACCTGCCCATGGATAAATAAAACCTCAGAGAGAAAAATCCTACTTAGGGAGATAAAGACTCACTGCAAAAAGGCCATTGGAAAGAAAATAAACTGTAATAGGCAAATGAGTGGCCAAAGAATGCCAGGACTTGGGGTGTCAGGGAGGCAGTGAGAACTGACTGCCAGGGGGAAGCAGGAGCTTGGAAATGATGTCAGGACAAAGGACTTCAATCTCTACTTTAAGGGGAAGATGCATTTCAAGATAAAGCAAAGCCCCTTTGTAGTGGAGAGAGGGAAGTACTGCAGGCAATCCCAGGGAAAATACAGTAAGTACAGGAAAGTTTCTCTCTGCTCTCACTCGGGATAACGACATTGAACATGAAGCAAGAGGCTGCATGGAAAAGAAAACTCCAGCAAATGGGGGAGAAGCCTCAGGATCCCGCATAAAAAGCTGATGAGAACCAAACCTTTCTCAGCCCAAACTGAAGAAACATAAACTAATTGTGATGTTTTTAAGTTGTTGGGGTTTTTGTTGGGTTGTTTTTTTCACATTGAAAGTAATATCAGATATTCAGTGAATAGCAACTTGTCACTGCCTTCAGCATATTCCTGATTCCAAAACAAGTAAATGAAAAGCAAAATATAATTCAACACAAAGAAAAGCTGATCACAATAAAGGCTTGAGACAAAAGGGTACAGCAGATCCCTATGTTTTATAGTAACTGGGAAAACTGCAAGAAGGGGGAGAGACTGCAAATTGTAGATGGAGTAGTAAAGTACTGCTCTCTCTCTCTTATAATAATGAAAAAAATTGGAATATCACATTAAATTAGTGGCTCAAAATAAACAGAAGGCAGCAGATCATCATGTATCAAGCTGCTCCTGTGATACTGAGTGCCAGAAGTTTGCCTGGATTCAAGAACAACTGTTCTGATTCTTGGAGCAAAATATTCATCAAGGGCTATTAAGACACAAGAAACCACCTCTGGCTCAGGAAGTCTTCCAACTGCAGAGTGCTGCAACCTCAGATCATAATTCCATGTTCCTGTACTTCCCTTAAGTATCTGCTACTGACCACGTGAAACCCCAGAATACAGAGTTGAATGTGTCATCCTGACAGGGATGGGCTGTTGTACCTGCACTCCAGAACAGCTCCCCGTGTTACTGATGGGGGAGGCAGAACAGAGGACTTAGGGAATCATTATCAGTTCCTCTTTCTACAGAAATTACTGATTGTGGTCACTCCAATTCACATCCAGAGTATTCACATCCAAGGCAAAAGCTAAGGGAGAGAAGTGTAAGCTGTAGCATAATGATGCAGAAGAACATATGGATTAAAAAAATGGTGATAATGCATTTCCTTTAAAACTTAAAACAAGTATTTCTAAAACCCTCAAGCAATAACTGGAATAAACGTTCAGCAGAAACAGTAGAACAACCAACCATTTTTAAGATTGAAGTTGATCGTAAAAGATACCCTGTGCTATAGTTTCCTGTAAAAACAGCAGATTGGACACAACAAGGTAAAAGAGCCTTTGAACCCTTATGCTGTTAATGTGACTTATTTGTCTGGAGCTAATCTGTCATCTCCTTTCATTCAGAAGGAGCACAAATATTACCTTGTGTTCTGTGGTGGTGCACAGGCCAAGGGCCAAGGAGAAGTAATTGCTATAGCACAGAAATTAGAGCAGAGACACTGTGGCTTTCCATTTTTGAACACATTTGTTGTCAAATGCTTAGAAAAGGTACAACCATTACTCTTGTTTTCTGGACTTTTGTATCCCTCTTGCATTTGGAACACAAGTACAGCTGCACAGGTATGATTCCAGCTTGCAAACAACCAATTGCATGGACTAGAGCATTAGTTATAAATAAGTGTATCTTTCTTTGGTCTTAAACCCCAAATTCCTTCCAGGGGAAGACTGTAATTAGTATGACATGGGGGCTTTTAGCAGATGTGAAACCGGATAGATTGATCTCTCCTATGAATAGGCTGCAACGAGGGCTGCCTTGCATGGTTTGTAGTAATGGGGAGGAAATTGAGCATTAAATACAAATCAACAATCATTCATTTCACTGCGGCCGTGGGGCAGCACAGCCAGTGAAGTCACTCTTTTCAGCACCTTGCATCCTGCTGGACTTTATTTACAGCTCTGGAGCTCCCATCTTTGGGAATGGCCACCTACAGGGTAACTCAAACAAAGAGTGATGGAGAGAGAAAGCAATTTAAGATCAGATTTTTATACACAAACATCAGAGAAGTGACATTTTCTTTGCTTGCAATTTATGGTGGGTCTTTAGATAAATTCATTAAGCCATCACTCTCCCAGTCTGCAGCGAGGTCAGTGTGGCACAGCACCACAAACCAGCATAACAGCAGATATTAGCTGGATACTTGGACAATGAGTGCACTCAGAAGATTTATTAGTTTTCTAATCCACAGACTGACCTGACTCTCCATTTAAAAGTTGAATAGGAAGTTGAAAATCCCCCCTAATGTTTTTGAGAGGTGTGAGGAGATGGGGAAAGCACCTGCAATGCATCACTCTGTTTAGATTGCAGCATGAAACGCTGGATTTGTTGGCTGCAGTGGACTCTCAGTAGAGGGAACAGACAACAACAATCAAGGAGTTCACTGCTCATTATGTGTGAAGAGAAAAATGGAATGCTATCCCCTGGAACACCAGAATGCTCAAGGTCAACAGCTCTGAACAACTGCCATGACAAAAAAAAGTCTGATTTAAACTCTGAACAGTTCAAGTTCATGCTAATGGTTGGATACAATTTTTGGTGCAATTTTAAAAATTATATTTAGATGCATCTCTGATGAACAGAGAGCAACTATAAACTCCAGAAAAAAAGCACTGTCTCAACTGTAAGCACTATAATGACTGCAGTGTTTTGGGCAGAGGAGAATGCCCAAATAAGATCCGTTTATTAACAAATTTTATTCCCTCTGTCAAAAGTTGCACCATTGCCAAGGCAATTATACCAATATTCATTGTACCATCAGTTTGCTTCATAAGCTGCCACACAAATTGATAATATATCCATTGTCTCCTGTGGAATAACACCCACCTCTTGGCTCTTCCCTATGGACAGAGACCCCTCCCCACCCTGACCCCCAAGGCTTGTCACACCCTTGTCCACCTGCCAAGGACCTGCTGTTGGCACAATAGAAGGGATTTCAAACCAAACCATGGGTTAAAATTCATCCTGGGAAGAGGATGATCCAATTCATCTCCTCTTTAAGTAAATAATTTGGGAGGGGAAAGAATGTCATTGTTTTTCCAGCTTGATTCCAAGTGAACTCAGAGTTATTAAATGCTCTGAGACCTAAACCATGGCACTGTAAACCGAGTTTTAGGAAACTGGGGTTAGTGAACTTCAAAGTAAAATTTTAAACACAACCAACTTAGAAAATTAATTCTTTTTATGAGGGCAAACATAGATATTTCTAACGGGAGCAGAAGTAAGAATTTGGTAACTCCAAATGAGAAGACTCATAATTGAAAACAATATGCAACTCTGAAAGTTTCCTCTGTAATAATATTATCTAAGTTAAAATGTTATCCATATTTATTGTGCAATTTGTACTTTTGATTTATGAATCACAGGGCAGGAAATCTGCTTAATATTTTTTGCATTGTATGTTATTGTAATAATAACAGCAACAACAACAAGTTATTTTATGAACTCACAATCAAAAGACCTGCCTTAGAACCAACACAGTCTACACATTTTTCATTAATTATTAAAATACAGGAGTCAAAGAGATGCCTCAATGAAATCTGTCTTTAGCATAACTGAAAGCACAAAACAATTGCAGAGTTTCCAACACTATGTGTGACCATTTTCTATGGACTTTCATCATATTCTGCTTACTGAAGTTGAGTGTGTCAGGCTGTTTTTAGCCTGAACTGAGAATAATCTATGTAATTGTAACTCAGATTCATAATTACATATTTACTTACAATCCTCATTAGTGTCGTGGGTGTAAAAAATGAAAGTTAAAAATGATCGGGCCGCGGTGCGGCGACTGCCTTGCGCTGGCGGCCCTGGCGACTGCTTTCTGCTCCGGGGCCGCCCGCCCCCATGCCCGCATGGTTGGGTTTTTTTTTTCGGTCGCCCCTTCCCCCCACCACCGCCACCTCCGGCGGCGTGGACAGCGGGCGCTGCTGCTGGGGGTGTGGCTTCGGTTCGGTGCAGAGTTTCGGCGCTGTGCGGCCCCGGCTTTGCTGGCCAGCACAGGCGATCACGCCGTCCAGAATGACTGCAGGAGACGTGATTCCGGTCCCGGGATGGGGTCGGCCATGGCTCTGCTCCGAGCCGGGGCGGGGCTGGGGCGCAGGGCTGGTCGGGCTGTGCCCACAACCGAGGCGTGCACCGGTGGGGGGTTCCAGCGGGGAGTGCGGTTCCGGCCCGGTGCGAAATGGCGGCGTGGTGCAGACTCGCCGATGTGAGCGCCGCTCCCGCTGCCTGGAGTCGCCGCTCGGCACGGCCGGGGGGAGCGGCGCCGGCGGCGGAGGCGGCGGGGCCGGCTCCTTGCCTACGGCTGAGGTGCCAGCGG
>VYZS01022596.1:48290-68933 GCA_013400695.1 Neodrepanis coruscans
TGTTTGTGTGTTCTCTTCATTTTTGGGGTGTGTTTGTGACTTCTCTCAGAGTCTCTGCTCGAAAAATCACTGAATTTGTGGTAAAACCACCACATTGTATACTTAGTTATTACAAATAAGAGCTTAACCTGAGAAGCATAATACAGATTTTTTCTTTTTAAATCCATGTTTGAAACCAGGTCTGTCTTTTAAGAAAAGACAAGAGGAAATGGAAAATATCTTGCTATTGCCTTTTGACTGAGATTCAACAAAAGTTCTTAAATCCAAGCTGCTTTTTGTTCATTTGACCAGAAATTGAGAATACGTAAGACTGTGTAATTCACATATTAATTGTTGCTATTGAAAACAAGGATTACTTATTTGTGAATCACAGAACTACAAGAAAGATTCTGTTCTCCCTTCACTTGAGGAAAAACTGGGAAGCAAAACAAATCAGCCCCCAGATGAACTGAATTTTACTAAAAGGAAATATCTTTGAATTTACAACTATCAACCAACTTTCCTCACAACAAATATTTATTTGATGGTTTATTTTGGCTCTTAAAAGGTGATACAACTCCAAAAAATGAGAACTACCGAGCAGTGGCTGCTGAGCAATGGCATCCCCAACAATAATTTCCTCTGCTCATTATGTTTCTAAGTCAGTTCTCTATTGATGTACAAGAAATTTTGTCACTTCAGAGACTCCAGCTCTGCTGTGGATGCTGAAGGAGACCAAAATAATCTCTTCAATCCTTGCCCAGGGAGGATTTTCTCTGAAGTGTAGGACAGCCCCATTCTCTGTCATTGATTTATTATGTGCAAACTTGTACACAAATATGTGTGTTGATATACATCATAAATACAACCATGTATGTGCAGGATGCCTGAAAGAAAAATTCTGGCACTGATTGTGGTTCACTGTGGAATGGCTCATCAGCCAGGTAAGAGTCAAGCTCAGCCAGCCAGCCCCCAAAAAAGTCACTTTTTTAAAAAAAACTTTTAAATCTTTTGGGTTTCAGCCTAATATCTGCTTAGCTGGTCTGGATAGAAGCATTTCGGAGAATCTGCCCTGAAAAAGCCCCAGTCCTAAAGACCCCAAATGCTCATTTCATCAGCAGTACCCACTCACTATGAAATTCCTCATCCATATTAAGTTCTCTCACTGCACAGACCAAAATGTCTAATGGGAATTTAAAAAACAATCTTAACAACAAACAACACTAAAAGGAACCAGCTGACAAGCACAGTGACACTTCACCACAAGGTAGAAAGTTCTCAGTGAGTAGAAATAAACAGGAAAGGAGGCATTTAAACAGAACTTCAGCTTCAGCTTTATTGGTTCTTTGGGTGCCTCAAAACTGAGACCAACTTCTGACAGACTGAGTAGATTGTGAATGAAATGGAGAAGTGGGCTGGGGAGGATTATTCACCAATTCCCTACCAAGAAACATGGGAGATCACACTTTTTGGCTAAAAAGGAGATGCTTTTTCAGATTTTAATTAACACTAATTCATTGCTATGGAACAGCCTTCACCCTTCCCTAACAGTCCAGGAGGATCATGGTTGCTGTTCACAGTATGAAGGTTGTTTTCAAATCAAACAAATACAAACATCTACAGTTTGTACAAACTCCAAAAGTGACTGAAAATAACCAATAAATTAATCATTTATTAAGTGTCATTCAGAAAGGATATGGATCTATATTCAGTTACAGATGATACACTGAAAAAAATCTGTATCATCCCCTACAGCTAAGAAAGACTCTTCTATATTGTTTCAAAACTGTGGACATCTGAAATTCGGTCTCATCCCACATTTTAAAA
Source organism: Neodrepanis coruscans (assembly GCA_013400695.1). Lineage (NCBI taxonomy): Eukaryota > Metazoa > Chordata > Aves > Passeriformes > Philepittidae > Neodrepanis > Neodrepanis coruscans. The sequence goes on from VYZS01022596.1 coordinate 50,097, forward strand.
CACTAAAAGACACATTCTTTACTGGAAGAGGAAACTGAATAAGTAAATCATCAAGGAACATGATTAATAGGTTTTAACTTAGAAATTCCCTTAGCTGTCACAAGTACAGCAAATCTACAAAGACATTTCTCCCCATCAAACACAAGGGCAATGATCCTGCTCTGCAAAAATATTACTTGGCAGCCAAGAATCACTTGCACTTTCCCGTACTTGGGGCTGTTGAGTTCTGATGATAATTGAATAAATGACAGCTGGGCATTGCTGAGACCCCCAGGCAGCCTCTGCCATGGACCCTTCCAGCAGTGTGGAATGGGGCTGGGAGGGGAGGCAGGACAACTGAGGGGGTGAAATGTGGTCAGGAGGATCCACATCAGCTACAAGTCAGCAAAAGATCATATTGCACATGGGTAAAAGCCAAATGCTTCAGTCTTGTTGCAGTGTTAAGATCACAGGAGGAACACACAGCACTGAGGATTTCTACCAAGACAAAACACAGCCATGGGCTGACTTCTTCCTCCACAAGCATATGTGCTCCTGACACTGATATCTGACAGCATCAAAGCCAGGCTAAAATGAGCTCTGATAAAAGATGGGCAAAGCAACCCCCAGCTCCCCTGCCCTCCTGTTCTCAGTGACAGCCTTTCTGATTTTGGTGTCTTAACAAAATGGCATGAGGAGGAGCTCTCAGACTTTCAGACCTGATCATAACAAGTATTATGTAAGCTGAACCAAAATTACAAATTCATGAAAGCTGTTGGCTGTTCAGGCTGATAATGTTTTACAGGGTCTCTTATCTGAAAGGCTTCACATGCTGGAAATAATCAGAGTTAATCAAATAAATGCTTTCAAGAAAAAAATTGCAGTCAATTTATCTAATGTCTTGCCGCCAAGTGCTCACATTTTCTTGCTGCAGTCCTGTTGTGTTTCTGCTAACACAGCACTGAGGAATCCAAGTTCTAGATCAGGCAACTTACACATACAGAAGTACAGGTGTTTCTGTCAGCATTGGTTTAAACCCCGGCACCAAAGACCAACTATCAGCAGTAAAAACAGAAAAAAAGCAAAATATTTCCAACTTTTGTACAATGGTCAAGACTACACAATTTCTTGCACTCATCAGCAGACATTAAGGGGAAAAATCCCCTTCTAGTTCCATATACCACCCTTCACCACAATGTGATTGCATCCCATAAAATGAAAATCAAGAACACATATTGGTTTTCAGACACGTGAAACCCAACAGGAATTTTGTCTGCTTATGCTTAGAGTGTCTTTAGTCCATTACAGAATCACAGAACATGCTGAGTTGGAAGGGACCTTCAAGGTTCATGTGGGGCCCAAAGTGCCCCAATATTGGAGGTTCAGCCCCCCCAGGTCAGAGCAGAGCAGGACAATCCCCTCCCTGGCCCAGAGCTGCTGTTCCTGATGCCCCAGGACAGGGTGGTCCCTCCTGGCTCCAGGGCTCTGCTGACTCGTGGCCAACTGGCCCTGGACCAGGACCCCCAGGGCCCTTTCCAGTCCCTCATTCCCAGTCTGTCCAGGCATCCAGGATGCAGGATCCAGCACTTCCCCTTGTTGAACTCCCTATGGTTGGTGATTCCCAGCCCTCTGATCTGTCCAGGTCGCCCTGCAGAGTCCTCCCTTCCTGTCTTTAAGGGAGTCAGCAGCTCCCCCCAGTTTTGGGTCATCTCCAGACTTGCTCAGTGTCCCTTCCAGTCCTGCATCCAAGCCATGTGTTCCACTATGACCAAACAACAATCCCACTTATCCATTGGGAGCTGTCACCAGTGGCATAAACATCCCACCACCTTGAGAATCTCGATGGCGTTGCTGCATTTGCTTGGCGGAGCTGAACTGCTACAAACAACTCCTGTAAAAGCAGCCCTGGTGACTCCTCTGTGAGACTTTTATGTCTTGCACACAAATGCTACTGAGGAAAAACATTTCTGATTCTTCTTTCCTAGACAGATTTAGGAAAAAAATAAAAAGCAGTGCTCATTTTGGAATGTGAGTAATAAAGATCATTACCCTCAGTACTGACACCTTGTATAATTTGAAAAATGATGTGACTTTTGGGTAAACATGAACATGCCATAAAGGAGGCGTTCTTACATTAATTAAAAAAAATCAAGTCTACAGGCTCGGTAATGAGCCAGAAAAAGGCCTGATTTTTAAAACACGCATTACAAGGCATGAATTATGTCCTCAACTGTTTGAAGGTATTTATTGCCTGTATTTTTTTAAGCCTGTAGAATCAGAGACTATCTTTAGAAAGCAAGAAAACACGGAATATAGATATACTTTTCCGTGTATTTTAAAATGCCATTCATAAACCAGTAAATCAAACTGAACCACAAAAGAACATTCATAATGTCCCTTGTATACACAGTGAATAACAACTGACAGCACGAGGAGTCTCAGCAATCAGGGGAACTTTCCTGTGGGCTTTCACCAGACAGAAATCTGAGCAGAGTCAATGGGAGTTTTGCTGAGTAAGAATTCAGTGGAAACCTCAGGGCTTGTCCCTGATACAGGTGCACAGCACAGCTCAGGGTTTGCAGGGGAGCCTTCAATGAAGGCCTCAGAAATCGGCCAAACAGACGGAAATAACATCAGTTTAAAAATTCACTAGAAAGATCATGAAATTGGATACCACACATTACCGTACTCAGAACGTTGAGAGCCTTTTTGTTTAATTTGGATGAGTTTTCAAATAGGTCAGACTAAAGCAATCTACAAGTGGGCACAACAACACGAAGGAAATACTGAAGCTGGTCTGTCACTGTAGCTGTTGAAACAGGACTCGTGAATGCATCTGAGGGGCCTGTGCTGGACGTGCCAAGGCACGTTTTCATAGCAAATGTTTTTCAAAGTTTGTGTAAGACCAATAAAAATGGAGATGATGATTTAAAAAAAAAATAATTTAGGCTCAAAATGAATTTATTTTACTGTAAAGGGAGAAGACGAAGAAAATCATAAATGAAATATAATTATTGTTTATTAATAGTAACTATGGGCAAATTTGAGCTCAGGTATAGGACAGACTGACTACATAAACATAGCCAATATCTTGACTTCTAGTCAGCAATCACAGATTATTTATACTTTTCACAGTCATCACTTTTTAGTACAGTTCTTGGCCCTTAATTCATCAAACAGCTCCTCAGTACCTTTAGGTTTCATCAATGTATTCTGCCCTACCAGCACCAGTGGAGTCAAGACAACTTATATTGTGTGGGGATTTGGATCAAGATGAAGGTAGAGCTGAATTATCTTTCTCTAGCTATTGAAATTATACAAGCTGTACACTATGGATAGACTTGGTAAAGAGTCCTAGCACACTCACTCAGCAGAAGGAAGCCTGTGGAAATATGAGGTGGGGGAACACGAGCAGCCCCATAGCCCAGGAACACCCAGATAGAGCAGCGCTGGATTTGGCTGCTGATCCTGCTACAGTGGATCAGGGTCACCTCCCTCTGACATCTCCAGAACCCATCAGAGCACAGCTGCTTCACAAACATCAGTAGCTCTTCAACAAAGCTCTAGAGGCACTGGCTTGTCTGGATGATTTTTATATAACTTCACTGAGAACATCTCAGGACAGGCAAGTAGAACTGTGCAGGGAGTTTTGAAAAATCCATGGAAGACTCAAGGCACTCTCATATGCAGGGAGTTTGATGGTCACTCTCACAGCACAAGATACTTCTCATGTTCATGGTCACCAGGATGCCTGTATTAATATTTTAATGATATTTTTCGAAACAGAAAGATTTAACTTACACTTCATTTACTTCTTTTTTGCTGTGGGCTACACCACCTTACTGATTTTTGCACTTAAATCCATTCTCTTTTATAGTGTCTCTTCTCTTTCCCTCCTCTATGAAACACCATCCCAGCTCCATGTTATGAGGTGGTTCTCTGTGAACTTCCAACCACTCAAGGAGCTCCATTCAGTGCAAATTCTAGGGACAAGTCAATCTAGAAAGGTTAGAACTACATATTCTTCCACAGAACCACCAAACATGTATATAATTTAGCACTGAGATGCACAAATGTCTCAGAACAGATCCTGTATTCAACTGTAGGCCCAGCAGGGAGCCCCTGCAACATCTGCTGCTCTGCACTGTCAGTGTACACCAGCAAAGCCTCTCAAAATCCAAATCTCCTCATTGTCAAATCTCTTCATCATAATACAAGTGACTGGCATGTAAAACATGCAGCTTCAGAGGTATAGGTGTAATACACCTACCTGGAGGTCCACAGGGGTAGTTCTTGAGTGAGAATGAACTTGGGTGGAGACCATCAACATGACAACACCAAGGAGCCGGTGTCTGTACATCCTTTCTTCCTCATGTACCCTGTTTGGAGGGAACAGTCCTACAGCAGGCACAGCAAATCCAGGAGCAGGGGTCCACACTGGATTTCCTCCACTTGCAGAGAACTGCTCTGCCCACACTCCAGAGCAGCCTCACTTCTGCCTAAACCATCTCAACTATTCGTTGGTTTTAAGCCTAAACAGAGAAAAAGCAGCAAAGCTTAACAAAGCAAGGCCACCATGTTAAAGAAGAGCTAGTTCACCCCATTCTTTGAGTGAGACGTTCAAGCTGAAACACACGACCTGCAAATTTTCCATTTCATCAAATCCTGCTAATAGAATTCTACAATCTGGTAGTTTAAGCTGCACGTTAGAAAAAGCCAGAGAAACATTTGCTTTGGCACTGACAGGTTCTCAGATTTTTCCAGTTGGAACAATGATAAATGACTTAACCCTGATCATTTTTCTGAAACCTGATTTTTTTTGTTTGACATTTATTTACAGTTTCTATAAACACTAACACCTATAAAACATGGTTTACTGTTTGATTGCTTGGCGGACAAGCAAGCCTTAAATACATAAATTATGAGCACCTAGTTAATGAGTGACATGACGGACATGGAGTTTTATTTACCATTGGCATGAGCCTTCATATAAAATTAGTGGCATAAGAAAGCCAGGTTTTGTGAATGCACATAGTCATACCTATTCATGGCCTGGCTCTTTTTTTTTTTTTTTCCTTCTTCTTCTTTTTTTGTTTTTTTTAAAGACTTGACATAAGACTGTGGCCTATGTGTAATTTCATTGCCTGGAGCAAGGTTAGGGGAAAGCCGCTCCATCTGGCAATTTCCCTTTGACTGGCACATAGTTAAACAATGATGCAGTTTGACAAATTTCAAACCCTGCTTATGAAAAAATAACATAAACACAATAGTCACTCTGAGTAGATTGTCCACCTGTGCAAGCGGGCATGAAGTGTTAAGTAAAGGCTGCTGGTAATGAATAAAGATGCAGTGCATAGTTGGATTAGGTCGTTCCAAATGTAAATCACTGTCAGATAAAGCACTTGTGTTTACATGTAGCATTAATATTTTGATCAGTATGTTTAAGAGAATTAGCTTCTTAATGCAGATGTTCTCATTTGGACCTTCACACCCGGAGCTTCAGCCAACTCCTTTGCCATCAGTTATGTCAACATGTCATAAATCTTCGCCGCTTTAACTTCTATTTTAAACAAAGCTTTGTTGTAAAATTTGGAGGCGTGTTTCCTTCGGGCTTTATTTTTGGCAAATTTCTTGTTATTTTGTTGAAAATCTGACACATTAATGTCCAATTAACCATCTTTGAGTATTTTACTGACAAGGATCCCAGGAGCAATCAAATGCCTTTTTATTGTGAGGGCCTCCCTGCCCCCCACCCAACCAGCTGTATCCATTATGGGAACAAGAAGTCTTTATATCTTGATGCATGAACAATAAAGGTATTACCCTTGGTGCAAACAGGACATATGTCTCAACAACTACACAGTCTTTTGGATTATTTATTGTAAAGGTAAATGTTCACTAAATGGCCACAAAATGGGATACAGTGAAATTCCAACATAAAATTCACAGACAGTGTTTTCTTTTTTAAACAAGGTAAATCTTTTAACTCTCTAAGTTATTTTAACATCCATGTCCTTCTCCTAGGAGTTGGTGGGACATGTGGGACATGACACCTGTGATAAAACACAGCCCATACATGAAACTGCCAGTTCTCTCAGGTGCTTGTGACTGCAGTGATGGTGTCACTTGGTAAACTCCACAGCTTTACCTTTCATGAGGTGAACATTGCCCCCTTTCTAATTACTGATTTTACATTCTCTCAAATGTCACTTTTTTTTTCCATGCCAGGTACTTCTAAATGTTGAGAACAAAATGATAATCAATTCTTAATTCAGTCATCTTTAAAGGAAAATCAATTAATTTTTGCTTTATGCAGCAAATAACGTATTTCACAATTGAGATTTTTTTCAGAAATTCTCAATAAAATAATGAAAAAGAGAAATATTTGCATTCTGAAGGGTTTGTGTTTCATACAATACACTTTGCATACCTCTGAATAACCATGGAGTTCTAAACTTCAATGAATTGTTTCTATTCACTATGATTTTCTATTTACAGTTCGCAAACACTTGACAATCTCCCACCAATCTTCCCCTACATCATGATCACTGTCAAGAATAACATACTTTGGCAGGAATAAGACTGTCTGGAAGACCATCTTACCTTTGCAGAGCTTCTGTTGTTATTACACAGCAGGAATTCAGTTACATTTTTAAACAATTCCCTAATTTCATTAACTTATTTCAGCGCTGTTCCTGTGAGAGAGCTCACATTCATGGGAGCAAGATTTGGCAACAGAGATCTAGGTCCTACACCATCTAGAGTTGTGGAATACAGATCCATTTTAAGGAAATTGTTTGGAATATTACCACAGTTTTGAGTGACAGGGGCACTCCTTTGGATAAACAAAAAAACAAGTATCATGTTAAAGATGCTGTAAAAAATTTGGTATGATGGGACAAAAGTGCAATTCGGCATTTGACCCAAAGATGAAAAGAATCATAGAATCACAGAATGGTTTGGGTTGGAAGGGACATTAAAGCCCATCTGATTCCACACCACTGCCGTGGGCAGGGGCACCTTCCACTGTCCCAGGTGGCTCCATCCTGGCCTTGGACACTTCTAGGGATGGGGCCTCCCCACCCTCACAGGGAAGGATTTCTTCCCAATAGCTGATCTAATCCTGCTCTCTGGCAGTTTGAAGCCATTTCCCCTTGTCCTGTCACTCCAGGCTCTTGTAAACAGTCTCTCTTCATCCTTCCTTTAAGTTCCCTTCAGCTACTGGAAGGCCACAATTAGGTCACCCCAAAGCCTTCTCTTCTCCAGGCTGAACAATGCCAATTTTCCCAGCCTTTCCTCATACCAGAGGTGCCTCATCCCTCTGATCATCTTGGTGGCCTCCTCTGGGCTTGATCCAACAAGCCCAAATATCCTTCCTGTCCTGGGAACACCAGAGCTGGATCTTGTTATTGAAAGGAACACACAGAAAACAATTTGGTTCCTCAGTGATATAAGTGCTTTGATAAGTGTTTAATAATTAATGCACCCAAAGCTCTGCAGGAAAAGCTACTATGGATTATTTCCCAGGGAAGAAGGGTTGACACATTTTATAGATCATTTCTTTTCTGTCTGTCATGTAAAATGAAAATCCAGAAATAATAAAAAGTGCAAGGCTGAAAATATTGTTATAAGACTGGAGTCTCTTTGTGGTTGCAAGCTAGAAATACATTATGCAGACACTTAACTGAATTTCTGAGAAATTCTGCCATCACCTCTACACCAGGATTATGGCTACTGCCCAGGAGACAGAGTTCCAGAGGGATGAAGGAATAGGACCAAGTAGGTATAGCCTCAATTATTAAATCAGGATTTTCCCTCCCACGTTGAATATTTATTTGCCAAAACTTTTATTTGCTTGCATTTCTGTTCCTGCAGATATCCTGGAGCTCTCTCAGGGTGAGTGATCTCCTTTTTTGAGTTTACCAGCTATTTTCAATATATAAGTTTTAAATAAACCTGCAGGTGGAACGAGCTTATTCTGATAAACATCTAAAGCTGGGGTTGAGACCATCCTTGGCTGCTGAGCTGGACAGAACTCATTTCCCCAGTGCTAAGACTGGGGAGAATGATGTGCCCTTTCTGCTTGCATCAAGTTCCAAACATGTGGTTCTACACACAACTGCTACACCACACCCTCTCAGCCTTATTGTACCTGTGGGGTGGAGGAAAATAGCGTCATATGTGGATTTTAACTCAGAATTATAGAACCATAGAACATCCAGAGTTGGAAGGGACACACAGGGATCCTCAGGTCCAATTTCTGGTCCTGCACAGCACAGCCCAAACTTGGGGCACCAATTAAACTATGTCACTGCCTGTTTGCAGAGTAAAGTTGTCAAGCCACAAAATTCTGAACTGGTGTCATGGAAGATACACAGAATCCCGAGTCTGGCTCTGGTTTCCCAATGGAAACCTTCAAAGAAGGAAGAATAAGTATGTTTTGATGAGTGGAATGTTTTCATATAACTTCAGAAAGCCATTCATTAAAAAAATGAATGAAGAGCTGGCTGATGGACTAACAATTAAGCTGGCATCAAAACTCAACTCCTGAAACATTCAGGAAAGAAAATCAAACCACAAAATCAGTGTGATTTGCCAAAAATTACAGTATTTCTCATTCTTACTTGAATTCCAGGGATTTACTAGTGAAAAAAACATTATAAACATTAAAACCTTCCCATTGCTTTGCAATAGCACACTGCAAGAATTACATGAAGTTTCCTCAACTTAGCGAGAAATTAAACACGTCAAGGTCCTAAATATCATCTTAACTTCCAAAATTACCCTGGAACTACAAAACCAAGCTGAATGATGCCTCAATACTCCTTCCAACCATCGGTATGCATCTTACTTCAGGTGATCCCAGAGCCCAACTCTTCCATCCTTCCCTCTCAGCTGTAGGACATCCATGGAAAAGGCTGGTCCCCTGCTCCAGCTGCACTGCTAGAAAACTCTGGAAGGAGGAGCAAGGAAAATCCTCACTCTGAAAACCTACACACACACTCTTGTGAGTATGATATCAAATATCATATATTTGATATTCAGGCTTCAATTTTCTGACCTTTCAGCTGCTCCATGATCTCTCTCACTCTCATTTTAGGAATGACACCACCACAAAGCTTTCTAATTTTCTGCATCTGTTCTTTTAAGTTTCACTAGTCTGAAATCAGTTTTGGGATCTCACATGTATATACAAAAGACTGGATCCACTTTTACTCCTTGTCTAATCTTGATGCTTTCTAATGTTTCACTACTTCTCCTCCACTTCTATTCCAATTTATTAATGGTAAACCAATGAAAGCCCCTTCTTTAAAGCGCCATGATATATTCTTTTAACAATGGCACACAAAAACATTTACTAAAAATAATCCTGAACCTGTGCATCAAGAACTCATACTCCAAAGGCTTTAAAATTAAAAATCCAATTGATATAAACATTATATCTATCCATATCTAGACAATATTATTAAAAGTATATTTTGGAAGAAATAAAGTCTTCTGCTGAAAATCTTCTGCTGATTAAGGCTCAAAATGCTGGTTCCTAAATATTCTTATTGCCTGGGATGGAATCAAGTCCTTCAACACTTGTTGTTGGTTATGCTAATCCTTTAATATTACTATTTACTCCAGCTGAGAAAAAAGGGCTAAGCCAGCTGTTCCAAACGTCAGCATTTTAATGTTCTCAGTGTGGGTGTAATATTTTATCACCTGTTCTTTACGTTCTGTGTGTCAATTCATACATTAAATTATATGTCAGAGTTACTTATGGGGATAGCCATCAGTTTATACTGATTTAAGACTGCAATAAAAACTGCACAACAGTGTGAAAAGATATAAAATACTAGTGATGTAGTTGTGCCCCCTTACACATTTGCATGGCCCAAGAAGAGCTGCAGAATCCAATCCACACGTTTATGTGACCCAGGCTGAGCCTCGACAGCCTGTAATGTTGCAGGAAAAGTTCTGCTTTAAGTATCACCTGCCCATCTTAAAATTCTAAACTATAGTCTTACTATCACAAGAAACAAATTTACAGCTAAAAATTACATGGGTGACTCTTCAGAGACTGAAGTAGGACAGCCTGACTGAAAAGAAATAAGATTATCTTTGTAGTATTGACCTGGAAAAAAAAAGAAGGGAAAAAAATCAAAGCTTTAATGCCACTGAGCTTTCACTTACGTCTTCAATCACACAACAAAGGTACAGGATATCTCAATTAATTTATTTTCTTGCAGTTCATTTTTGCTCAAGCATCATGTCAAGCCACAAATGAAAAATAATGGATGCACAGAGGGAAAAGAATGTAAGATATTACCCAGCTCTCCAATGAAAATGTAAGGAAATACATGAGCCTGGATAAGTCCCTACCCAGACTATTTATTCTTATATAGCACAGAATGTGTCCATGCCATCTAAAGACTCTGGAGTCTGTAGGAATTCAGGGTTTGTAGAGTTTGCCTTTGTTGGTAAAATTTGTGATAATTGTGTTTCAGTGATGTGTTGGATTCCTTTTGCCTGACTCCTTAAACACAGGGAAGTGAGACCAGTGAGTGTTGGAATTCTCTGTCTGCTTTGGTGCTGACAAGGCTGCAGAGAACTGCAAACCCTATTCTCTACCTTCTTGTGCTCATGACAAGAATTTTCTGCAGTATTACTGTTTATTTACAACCAAAGGGTACCTGCAGGCTCCAGTCCTGGTCAGTAAAGTCTCTACAAATATACAAGAAAATCATCAGATCAACAGGATCCTTGCATTCCTCTTTTGTTCGTCTTTAGTGACTCTTGGGAAAGTGCACAAACATTTCCCAAATTCATGGTGTGCAGATAGAACTACTGCTACAAATTTCACTGCCCCAAGTTTGCCAGAGCCAATGACAAATGTCCAAGGACAGTGCTCTCAGGCATTTGGATCATTGGGGTGTCCTGTGCAGGGCCAGGAGTTGGATTGGATGATCCTTGTGGGTCCTCTCTAACACAGGATATTCCATGTTTTCAGGAAATCTACCCATAGCCCCTGTGGGCCCCATGTGCCCCATAGGTTACATCAGCCTTGCTCTTCTCACACACCATTTTAACACCTCAGTTTTGGCTAAAGAGTCTTGCAAAGTTCTTTCTGATTGTGCCTGCCCCACCAATTCTCAATTATTTACCCATTTGCACAAACATTGGCACATATGTTTTAACAGCTATGTTAAAACAGCATGTGGTGCTACATGCAAGTAAAGAAATACTTCAGGCTACCCTGACACAAATGAGGTTTGGTCACAAAACCAATCAAAAACTTGCATGATTTTCATATTTATCTTATACAATATTTAAGTCTTGATTATAATTTTCTAATAATCAGTATTAACAGGCTTATTGGCCTCAATATTAAGACACCAAATTAAAAAAGAAAAATCTGAAGTCCTAAGAGGAACAGGTTGCTCAGCGAGGCTTGGAATTTCCTTATTCAGAGATATTCAAAACCTGTCTGGACACAATCCTGTGCAATCTGCTTTAGGTGAACCTGCTTTATCTGTGGAGTTGGACTAGATGGTCTCCAGAGGTCCCTTCCACCCCCAAACATTCCATGATTCTGTGATTTCTTAAAACATTAAAATTATTAATAAGATTTGAAGATTTAGTAGTACATAGTTCACAAACCTTGCAATTTATTTAGTGGTAACAAGCAATAAGGACATTTTTCTAAAACAGGGTAATTTACCAACACTTTGACTCAACTTTCAAAAATATATAAAATAATCTTTATGAAATTTTAATTGTCTTCAAGTATACATAGTCCTGCATTCTCTAAACTCACCAATCAAAAGGTTTGCACAGCTGGAAAGTTCAGAAGGAAAAGGCATATTGAAGTTTCTTAAAGACTTTTCCAAATGCTGTGCTGCTTGTTGAAAATCTCACCATTTTTAAGCAGTTTAGGAGTCTTGCTTAGACAACAAGACCAGGTTCAGCCAGGAAAATAACAAGATAACTAAATAATATGGTTCTCAGTACTCCAAGAGACTATTTTCTTTTTACTCACTAGTGACAAACAACAGTTGTTCTGTACCTAAAATAATTTCAATAATTTTCTGTTTACTTTTCCTCTCTGAACTTTTTGATGATTATAGATCTCTAATTACTTTGAAGGATAAACTACAATGTTTTGTCACCTGTCACAGTCAGCCAAGTTCTCTCTGTGAAGAGCACCCAGCAGTTCTCATGAGTCACAACAGAACCATCATCTCTTTCCTCATATTCTCTACTCTGACAAAATATTCACCAGTGGGAAGTTAATTCTACACTGACACCTCCTCCTCCTAATTTAGAAGCCTACAAATTTAATGAAGAACTCATTTTATGCTTGCAAAATGATTATAGCTTTAAACAACTCAACATCCATCCTCTGCAAGCATTCAGAACCATGGCAAGGCAGTATAAATGCCTAATTATATTATATAATTTTAACTTTCAGAGATTTCTCAGATGAGGTGAAATGCAACACCAAGTGATCATTAGACAGAGCACAGCACAGTTCTGAGTGTGTGTAATCATTTGCTGGATGCTTTGTCAGTTATGAGGACTTTCATTTCTAATATAATGTTCCATTATTTACACTTTGAAAAAAAAATAAGCCCAAGGTAGCAAAATGAATGGAAGTTCTCCAGAGGCAGAACATTCCAACATCTAAGGCAAAAAATACTAAAAGGGGGTTTATAGACCCTGCTGCTGATACTGATTAATCCTTTTGTGAATCACACTTTTCCTGCTCGTGCTAATTTTATTACTAATTTCTTAGGGTGTGGGTTGTCTCTTCCTCGATGTCTGTACAATGTCCAGGGCTGTGGGGCTTCATCTCAGCTGGGACCTGGAGGCACTAATGCTATAAAAGTGTTACTAACAACAGTAAAGCAGTGCTTTGATCGCTCTGAATTTTGAGAATTTAGTAGAGTAATGGTTCAAAAATGAGTAGTGACCTGCCAGAACCTTATTTATCATCATGCAACCACAATCTGCCAGAGCAATGCAAAGCATTGAATTCCTCTCTGCTGAAACACTACCTGTTTAAGTGGGGTTACTGGAAGACTGAATACAGAACTCTGCATATAAAGATGCTCAGGATTAATTTGTTTAGCATAGAAAGGAAAAAAAAAAGAAAAAATCTCATTCAAGTATAAATAAATAGTTAGCCCTTTAAATCTTTAACAATAAATTGATTGTACATGTAGAACATAGACTGGCTTTTTTCCAGCTCCACAGAATCCTAATTAGTGGTGTTGGAACTGTGTATTTGTGTAAGTGATTAGACTGTTACAGTGATCCACACAGAGTTAAGAAACAGTGCAGATGATTACTGATTATGGAAATGTTTACAGGATCTAAATGAAGTGACCCACAAAGTTCCATGGTATCCTCTTACCCCAGAGCATTGCAAAACGTATCCCCACAGCAGCCAATGTCCCCCTTTGGCTGCCCAGAGGAACTGCTGCTCCTTCAATCTGCTTCTGAAGCATTTCTGAAGTTTCTTTTAAGGTCTTTTTTAGGATTTGCTGTAATATCAAATTTTCTTACATTCATGACCACTTCCATAAACACATTTTCCTGTTCCCTGAGCATTTTGCCTTGAACTTAAACTTGAGAGGTGGATGAGGCAGAGGGTACATGACAGCACTGAGAGCTGTGGGTGGGCACAGAAGTGCTGTGTGCTCTCCAGTTCAACCTCTCATGCTGAAATCAGGGCTGGGGACATGGTCTCCATCCAATTCAGCACCCTCCTGACCTTCATGGTGTGTGTTGAGGATGATCCACGACCCAAGCCTTGCTTTTGAAACTCCCAGGGTTAAATCTTCCCAGTGTATGAACTCAACAGCTCAGGATCTTGGTGATTCTCTTCTGGCAGAAAGCTGCTCAGCTGCTCAGGGTTCCTTGAAACAGACCTGCTCCTTGTTTTCTGTTTTACACTTCTTTTTTTGTTTGCAGAGTTTCATAGTAGTAAAAAAAAAAAAGGCCATTAAGACCCAGCCTTAGCTTTGAAGAGTGTGTTCACAGCTCTTAAGCAGCAACTGCCACGTACTCCATGATGTGACTGAATATAAAACAAAAATAGACTGAAGAGGAACTTGGAGTCTGACTCAAACCATCATCTAAATGGAGCCTCCACCAAAGGGATTTTCACTGCCTGAGTTTTGGTCCTGGCCCATCTCCAGCAGGACCATAGATCTGGCAGAGATTTTCAGAATTAGCATAGCCAGGTACTGGTCCTTCAAACTATTGACCAGCACCCACCCCCCCAAGATAGACCACATGGTGGGGTAAATATAAGTAAGATCGTCACATACTGATCTTCAAAATTATGCTCATAACATCTGACAACTACGTGTTCCTCTACTTCAGAGGGTGGTATAACTCTAAAAATGAGCACTACAATTTTTTTTCCCTTTCTGCCTTGGAAGGAAAGCTTGCTTGATTGATAAAAATGATTTATCCAAAAAACATATAAAAATTTAACCAGCATATCTACTTTTAACAAGAAATCAAACTGCAGACTGGTGTATTGTGACTCTGGAAGGGAAGGGAGCCAATGTCTCATAGTCACAGGAACTCAGGTGGTGACCAGGGAATCCAAAAGGATCCCTTCCATTGCCTGCTCCCTCCTCTTGTAAATTCACATTACTAGAAATTATCTGTTTTACAGAGTGGTTAAAAAACACCAGTATAACTTTTTAGGGCTCACTTAAGCAGCCTCAGAATGTCGAGGGCTTTCCCTCCTCCCTCCTCAAGTAATTGCTATTTAAGGATCATTTGAATGACCTCCTAGTACATCTTAGCCATCTTTTTATTTACTTGTCTGGTAAAACCCAATCCTTCATCAGGCCAAATAGTCAAAGAGATGGAAAATTTAAACCTTTCCAGCTCCTGAAGGAAAGTTTCTCCCAACAGCTGTCTTGCTTTATGAAAGCATGAAGTCAGTACATCCAATCTCATGCCATCAATCACAGCAGTTGACATTTCCTGCAAACTGTGTCCACAAGACAAACGGGGAAAGAGAACCTAAAAGGAACAACAAATTGCCAAAAAGCAGATGGAATTATGTGCTCTTGTTTATAGTTGGCTGTTCAAATGAGCCTGGTCTAAATGCCTTCCCCTCCAGAATTATAGCACTAAGCAGTCATTTGCATCACTGCTGAAAACACCTGACACTCGTATTAAGAAATATTGGGTTTAATTGCAGTCCATTAAAATGTGGAAATGTCTTCAATGTAGGATTAATGATTTAAGTGAACTGTCGGCTTTCAGAGTATTTTTAGGCCCTCCTCCTGCAGATGCAAACATCCTCTTGCTCCCCTCCCGCCCTGAACTTTTGCAAAAAAGGTCTGCCACATGTTTCTCATCTCCTGGCTTTAGGTAAGTAGCATTTAAACCGACTCTGAACATCTAGCATCTATGATTTGTGACTTTCAGAAGAGTGTTTGTGTACACAAAGGGATGTTAAATTGTTGTTTTGACTTTAATCTAAATAATTTTCATTTCCTCTCACGGTGAACATTTTCTCCATATACCAAAACAGGATTTTGGGTTTGTCAGTTCTTATATATGCACAAGAATGAAGTTACAGACTGGATGGAACTCCCTGAACGCTGGTACTCCCTTTCTGGATTTCCTTTATACTCACAGTTAACTTTTGTCCCAGACACAACCTGCAGTTGGATTTCAGTTGTGCTGGCATTCAGGTCTGCAGGCAGAGTTAACAACTGTAAAATCACAGGAAAAAAATTATTCAGTGCATTTGATACTGTAAATGTAAATACAGTGGTTTTATTATCTGAAAATTTGCTTCTTGGGTGAAATCACCAGGACTTAAATTGCTAAACAATGGTTTGACACTCTGGGATAGTAACCACAGAGCTGCCAGCATCCAAGGAGGGGGGGGTGGATTAAAACTAACAGCCTTTTAACTGAAAATCCTTTCTGGAATTTACCCCAGCAAAAATCATCCGCTCATTTCCCCTCTGAAGTCACCAGGTTCTGGCCTAACAGTGACCACTGAAGCCCTGCTGGATCCAGTGACTGGAAAAATACCCATCCTTTCCCTATCTGCTCTCCTAGTCTCGAGATCCTCCAACAAAGGTGTGCAAAGCTCTGCTGTCTGGCTCAAAACTTAGCAACTTGCTCATGGTTTACCACAATAAATTGTGTAAGATAAAGGTGGTCCAACAATCCAAGAAGACTGGAAATTGATACCCTGATGAACACACCCTCTGTCTGTGAGCCTGGAAAGCACCACTGGCTGCTGTGCCACTCACAGTGGGTTTCCAGACCCAGTTTATTTATCATTGCCCTCTCTTTCCTTTCATAACTAAAGAACCAGGAAATTCAGAATAGTTTCAGACATATGAACCTGGCTGGATCAGCCCTGGAGCTCATGGATGTGGGTGTGGACAGTGTGTAAATACAGGTGCTCTGTCAGTAGCCTTCCAGATCAGTCAATCAAAACCAAAACAAAAACCACACTAAAAGCTGAAATCATGTTTACCAAAGAAATAAAAGGAAAATTAGACAGAATGTTAAAGCACAGAAAAAAATTCAAAACCTTCAGTTTCACTATTCAGCAAATTGGTCCTGACTCTAATGTCTTTTGTGTCTCTACAGGAAATCACAAGAAAGTCAGATAATGTCTGCAGTGTTGAAGGCCAAAAAAGTACAAAAATTATACATGGAGCTTGGAGTTGGAGAGGTTAAAACTGTGCCTTAAGAAACACAGATAATACTTGGTCACTTGTATATTTGTCATTCAACTCTTATAGAAATTGGTGCCTTCCATTGTAAGAAAAGTATAAAAAATTCTAATTATAGTGTCTTGTATACATCAAAAAATGTCCCATTATTTTCAGGAAATGTATTTCTTTATGTTCGTTTTCCCCCCATTCCCACAGTGAGCCATAAAGGAATACTCTAAATCTCAGATATCTGTTATTTGAAAGCAGATCTGGAGTATTCTCAGTCTGCACCTGTAGCCATTATTCATGGCATTTCCTAGATCATTAGCATTCAATTATTGAAAATGAGTTCCCAGATTAGGTTGGGCTACATTCAAAGCACATCCAGCTCATCATTTTTAACACTGCTCTATATACACAAAGCCTTTTAAAATCACAACATCTTTTAAAAATATTACACTTGAAGATTTAAAATATTTTTGTTTCACCTTTTTGGCAGGGCTGTGTTTAGAAACAGCTCATGCCTGCAGAAAGGTAAGTGGCAATTAAATTTAAGCTTGGATTAAAACACTGCCATCCTTGTGGGAAACACGCCTGTTCAACCCCTTTGGGCATCATTGAGCCTTTTCCTTCAAGTTGGTGGAATTATCACAATTTACTTCAACACTGTTGCAAAAAGCAGAAGCATTTTTTACCACATCTGACCATGCTTTTCTCCCACTCCTCTTTCCACACTGACCACGCTCAAGGTCAAAAGTATGAACTTCCCAGCAAACATTTTAGTGTTACCTGGACATGACTGACACCAGTTTCAGGGTCCTAAAGACAAGGCAGCACCTGAAGATGGATTGACTCCTCAGGTGTCCAGCAGGATGGGATCTGGGTGTTGGGTATTTTCAGGTCCACCTTTTTCATCTCTTTGCCAAGGAATTATCTCTGATTTCCATCAGGAAGAATGATGCTCCACAAAACACCATGTTCTGTGGTACAATGGCTGGAGGTTCAGAATCACAGAATATTCTGAATTGGAAGGGACCCCCAAGGATCATCGAGTCCAACTCTTAACTGAACGGCCCATGCAGAGACTGAAACCAGAATCTTGGCATTATTAGCACCAAGCTCCAACCAACTGAGATAATCTCAAGTCTAGCAGTCAATTGTATGTTTTCCCCAAAAGTCAGGTATTCAGAACAAGTAAAATTAAGAAACAAAAGGTTTTTTGTTTTTTTATTTTTCTTTTTAAACAGGGAGCCTCCTCACACTCTGTCCCAATCCATGAGTCTGAACCAAGCAAGAACATCCAGAAAATACAAAGGATTTGTAAACTAGAAGAGGAGTTTCAGCAGTCAGACAGACCACACCTCCTGGGCAGACAGCCAATAAATGGCCAACTGCAGGGATTATATTTCTTCTACAGTCTTTTGTGACTACTGCCCAATTAACATGGGCAGAAAGAGGGGAAGACCTCTACAAGACATTTGTGAAGCAAGCAGTATCCACCTACCTCCACGTTTTCAGCCAAAATCCAGGAGAGTCCATAGGCTCGGAACCAGCCCTCAAAGTTACCTGCACATGGAAATGCCACTGAAATCCACTGGCAACGAGGGATTCCGTGTCATCCACTAACACCCATCAGACCTGGGTCTTATGATCTGGGTCTCCATCTGCTGGTGAAGAGAACAACAACCCCAGACCAAGGGCTGTTGGCCCTCCCCCTTAAGGCAGCGTGTGTGTGGTTGTACTCACTGAACACAACAAAGCACTTGTCTCTATCCTCAAAAATAGGGTAGAGTTTTATTCCTACCAAATGAAGTCACTGTATGATCCAGGACAGCCTGGAGAATGGGTGGAACCAACAGAAACATCCAAGTTGCAAGAAGCAAGAGACGTTTTATCTACCTCTATCAGAAGGATAAATATATAAAATTAGAAAATAATTTGACAAGATGTTTCCTTAGTATGCTGCTCCCCTCTGTTCTTCCTCCCAATGTGACCTGCCAGACATGAACCTTTCTAGAGGAGTTCTGTACTTGAAATATCTCCAGTAGGATGGAAAGGGTATAAATTTAAGGAGTCACAGAGGTCCATAGAGAGAGAACAGGGCTTTTTAGAACTGTTGCTTTGATCTCACCTATCCAACTCTATATTTACCAAAAAA
>VYZS01022596.1:68961-94707 GCA_013400695.1 Neodrepanis coruscans
AAAAAAAAAAAAAGAGTTAATTGAATATATTCATTGTTAGATATGCCTGAATAAAGTTGATTTATTGATCCAAGGTTTTATGACCTGATATAACAAAAAAGATAATTTTTTTACAATCTTCATTGTTCCTTTAAGAACCTCACAAACAGACACTCGATTTCTCTCAGCTGATACCTTCTCTTTTATCATACATGTACCTTCCAAATCTGTGTCCTTATCCCATCAGTCTTTGTTACTGCATAATAAGAGCATGTGGAATCAGAAATCAAAAGAATAACAGGTGAGAGATAAACATGCATGAGAAGAATGATAAGGTGAGCAATAGGAAACAATAAAAGAAAAAGCTGAAGCAACTTTCAAGGAACAATTCAAAGTTAGTAGCTGTAGGAAAGAAGAAATCATAGAAAAAGTTAAAAAAGTGGATGTCACTGCCAGAGGAACATCCAGGGAAAGAGCATTGAAAAGACAGACCCAGCACCACTGAGTTAAGTCTTTCTGCTAACTACAGAAAGCAGAGTGTAAGGTACTTAGAAAGGGAGTGTTTTTGACAGGAATATTGGGGCTAATTAATGACATACGATAATTAAACACCTTTTACAATCTGTGGACTTAATTCAGCAAGACTGGGCTTCTCTGACCAAAACTATTTGTACAAAACTGATTTAAATTTTGTTAGTCTCTGAAGCCCAAGCCTGCACACAGACTGCACTCAGAGTACATTCTGGGAACAAAAAAGGCACGAGGGTAGAAATTTCATGCAGAAATAAAGGTGTTCACAGCCCCTGCTACAGACTTTTAACTATAGATACAAAAAGTGTGTTCTGCTCAAAAGACTAAAAATATACCCACCAGAAAAAAATATGGATATTCAGAAACCTTCCTTTTCAGCAAGCTTAGTCCTATCCCAATAGTCCAAGTTTCAATAAAAGACAGCTTTGACTCTTTTTTAAATTATTTAAGAACCTACAGGCTGGGCTGTACCATGAAGAATGCAAATTCTTTATGCAACATAACGTTTGCAACATGAAGAGAGTGTTATACATGTAACCAGCCCTTACATAAAATAAGAAGCAATTTCTAAGAGAAAAAATATCATTAAGGAATTCTGTTTGAAACGTACTAGTCACCGGAAAAGATTTTTGTTACTGCCACTGAGCCCTGACCATTCCTTCCAGGTCCCTTCTCTGCTGTGTGTATATGGGTTTGCAATAGGAATCTACAGCTCAGCTCTGCAAATTTCCTATCGGTTTTATATCAAAGGACTTCAAGGAAGAAATCAAAAGGAGATGCCAATATATCTAGCAAAAAATACTGCAGTTACATATGTGCTCTCACCAGAAATGTTGGGGCAGTTTGAGCACCACAATGTGGGGAAGATCCTGAGCCATTGGAGAGTGAACAAAGGAGGGAATGGAGGTGGGGAAGGGCCTGGAGGGGAAGGGTGTGAGGAGCAGCTGAGGGCACTGGGTGTGTTGAGGTGGAGAAGAGGAGACTGAGGGCAGAGCTCAGTGCAGGGACACCTTGGTGGGGAGGGGCAGAGGAGGGGCAGGGACTGAGCTCTGCTCTGTGGGGAGCAGGGCCAGGAGCCCAGGGAATGGGCTGGAGCTGTGTCAGGGCAGGGGCAGGTTGGAGCTCAGGCCAAGGTTCTGCTTTGCCCAGAGGGTGGGTGGGCACTGCCCAGGCTCCCCAGGGCAGTGGGCACAGCCCCAAGGCTGCCAGAGCTCCAGGAGGGGTGGGATGATCCTGTGGGGACAGGGGGGACTCTTGGGGATGGGGCTGTGCAGGGCCAGGGGTTGGACTGGATGATCCTTGTGGGTCCCTTCCAACTCAGCATGTTCTGGGATTCTGTGAGAGTCCACACATGTGAAATGTAACAGCTTCAGCAGTGAAGTATTTGAATGGCCTGTGGAAGGGCTAGAGCTCTCATCCATGAAAAAATCTCTCCAAATTAACTCGTTTCCACTGCCTTCTGTGTGCTTATGGCCGTTTTGGGTTTTTCCTATTTAAAAGCAAAATTAACTCTTAATCCCCTTTGCCTCCCTGATGTGCAAATACATTTCCATATTAACCTCACAAGAAATGTGTTCTGGATTACCCCCTCAATATCTGAGTTCCACAGATTTTACAGCCCCTCTGCTCTTTGTGGATTAACAAACTATCAGAATCATTAGGCAGCAGCATTAAGGGGTAATTGCCTTCATTTTGTAGAGTATAATTCTTCAGGCAATTATACAAGCATAGGAAGCAATTGCTGATAACTATTTTTTCAGAAATAAGAGCCCAGGTTTTCTGAAACAGCTTCCAATGTAATTGCTGTGAAACTTGAAGAGCAAAACCAGCCACTCTGTAAATACACAGATTTTACAATTTAAATAAACGGTTATTTTTTCCTTATAAAATAAAGTGTTACCTGATGCCTGAAAGTTTCAGATGGCATGAAAATTAGGCTGCAATTGCACAGAGAAAGTAACTACTTTGTACTGGTAATGGCTAAACATAGTAATGATTTGTAAATTAAACTGTGCTGTAATTGCTGTACAGAGCTCTACAGAAGTGAGTATGGCAATATCAGGCTTATAAAGTCGTGTGACATGTATTGCATTGGGCTACTTAAGAAACTGCAGCTGCTATAAAAGGATTTCCAATCAATTACTTCCAATGTGCACCAGCATAAAGAAATTCAGAATCTCTTACCCAGTTTTCTGGCAATGACTCTGAGCTCTGTGGGGAGAGCTACTCCCACTCCTCTGTCCTACCTCCTCTTTCCTTGGGCAATAGGTGAGGTTCAGATTCTCTGGGAAATCCCTCCATTAACAATCCTGGAGGAAAGTAGGGAAATTTTTGTCACCTTGGACAAAGTGTCATGGTCACTGAGTCATACAAGACATTCTTGTGCCACATGCACATTAATCTGATGATTTTGTTCTGGCATTATAAACTCTTTATGGAAGCAGCTATATCAACACATGGCAGAAGGCAGAGCTGACCAACACAGAAGTGAACTCCCAGTTTCCTAGAGGCTGACACTGCAGGAGGCAGTGTGCTAAATCAAGCCCTGAATTTGCCTGTAAAATTACACTTGCCAGAATATCATCATCAAATAAAGATAAGGGTTTGGACATGGCTGAAATGAACACAGGAAAATGACCTTTCCTATGGAAACACCTCTGAAAGTCACCCAACCCTGCACAGTGTCCGTGTCATCCATCCCACTTGATGTCCACTTTTGTTTTCATTGGATACAACACTGAGTAAACCCTTCTCTTGGCAAACTGCTACCTCAGCTGTCATTTTGTTAATCTGACATGGGGCATTAATATGGAGCACAATACCTCCTTCCCTGTCATACACAATCCAATTCCAACCTCTGTCCCACAGCCCACAGCCACGTGTGTGGCCCTAAAACAGCTCTTGTCCTCATGGTCCAGTCCTTGGCCTGTCCATTGCCTTGACCACCAGCATCTTCTGCTCCTCAGTTCTTTCTTGCTCGGGAATCCATAGTTCATCATTTCCTGATCCACTTGTGCTCTCATTTCATGTTTCTCAAAGCACCCCATTAGCACCACTTCGTTCCACATTTTCACTATGCTCATGTGCCAGCATTTCTAAGTCAAATTCCCACTCAGCAACTCCCCACTGTGAGCATTTTTCTGATGAGAACGGGTGCCCTCTCCATGTCTTATCCTTCTGCTTCCAGTTCACAGCCAGCAATGGGATGACTGAACTGGTAATTTTTCACACTCTTCAGGTGACATTCTGAGTGCCTTCTCTTCTTTATTCAGTCTGTTGTGGTGGTCAGTCAGCTCTTCTTCAGCACCTCCAAAGTCCAACTCCCCTTCCTTGCCATCATCACCAACATGTTGACCCCAGAGCCATGCAACTTCCTCCTTCCCCACCTCTCAGACTGTTACCTCCCATCCTCAGCTGAGGATCCCTTGCTATAACCATGTCCTTCCCTAACTCCAGGCTGCCTGCTCCTGCCCTTGCCTCTCCAATCTTACAGTTCTTCTGGTTTGTCTTGGAAATTTCTCCATCCGTCTTCCCACACAAGTGCCTCACCTGGGCCTTTCGTTTTTTCTCAGTTTTCAGTTCTGTGCCTTATACCATCATCCTTTCTGCCTGGATCACCCTTCCTCCTGTCTTTCTAAAGCCTCCCTTGTTCCAATCCTGACATCACCAACAGTGGAAGGTTCTTACGAGTTTTCTTTGCTCAAATCCCCCTCAACTTCATTTCCCCATTGTTTCTTTTTTGATTGTGTTAACTTTATGAAATTGAGAACATTTCTCAACAAAACTAAGCACTAGTATTAAAAACACAGCAATGCTAATGATACTAATTTTTATTTTGAGCATGATGAATAACTGGAAGAAAGGAATAAAAGAGAATTAAAAATTAAATTACATAAAGAATCAAACATTTTAAGAAAAAAAATAGCTAGCTAGAAATCTATTTAGCTGGAGATGGTCTAGAAAACACTGCTACTATTTTGCAAAATTACAATCAGAAGTTCTAATTTACTTAATGTAATACTTTTATTTAGCTTTATTTTATTAGAATAAGAACCTAGTCATTGCCTGATTTTATTCATGAAGCCATTCCAGCAGAGCTTATGTTTAGATTGTCTGGCCTAATCAATGATAAAGTCTATAATTAGATCAGAATGCTATCATTCAAACATACTTAATTTGGAATATATTATAGATTTAAAAGCGTAAACAATGACAAGGAAATAGCGAGCTTAATACAGCAATTAGAGAGAGGGTTTCATTAAGGGTCAGCCCAGCATATGGATTCCATTTCACTGCAAATATCTGCCACAGCCACGCAAAAGCCACAAGAGTTATTGTGTTACCATGGAACAGGAGAGCATCTGATCCCACAGTCCTCCAGGAGAAGGAGTGTGTGGAAATTCTGGGCTCTCTCAAGTCAGTGCACAGCTGCCCATTGAAGCCACTGCTCACTGGAGGAAGGAAAGGGGACGTTTCAAGATGTAACAATATTTCAGAAGCAGCAGCTCATTCCTCCTGGGTGAGGGGTGCAGTTTTGTGCATTATTTGTTGCACAGCAGTGACACCAGGCAGATGGGTCATTTTTACCAGTAAAATCACATTTGTCCTCCACCTCCATCCCTGAGAAAGAACAAATGCTGTCCTTGAGCCATGTACTGTGTAATGGCAGAACACTGGTTTGCCTGTTGTTAGAAAAAACCTCATGATAGTTCCTACCTGTAATTCCATCAGATTAAATGGGAAAATCGCTCAAGAAAATTAAAATTGGAGTCAGATTACACCCAGCTGCAATGGTCCACTTGAGCCTCAAGAAATATATGAACTTACAAAATTTTCAAAATTCCTCTTTTGAAGGATTGCCCAAATGTCTGCAGGCATAACTTTTAACTCTTTTATTATTTAAATAAAATCTAGGAATATGGAAGTTATAAAATGTAACTTACATAGCTTCTTTATAAATCGACTAATAGCTTTTTAAAAAAGGATACAGACCCCCCAAATCAACTTTTCTACACTGAAGCCACAACCTCTTCCAGACTTTGAAGCTGCCACCTCCTCAGAATTTGCCTTGCTATGGCTTGCAAACAACACTTCCCCCTATTCTAACACAGAAGAATCTACAAAATGTGTCTATTTTTTTAAAACAGCATCTCCATACAAAGCAATTCTAAATCTGTTGCATTATGAATTGTAAGATTTCCAAGAATTTCCTTCCAAGACCAAAGTTCCCACCCCAAGACCACTGTCCCTGAGTCTAACCCAACCCTAGGCAGGGGTTCAAGGGGGCAAGCGGCGGGTGACACATTGAGGAGATCCAGATAATCAAAATCTGACTGGACATTTGACATGTTATGAGGTCCCTCTATATTTTCCTTGAAAAAGGACCTTTTCTGCAAGATTTCTAGACTTGGGTTTAGCATTTCATTTAAAAAAAGGCACCAGGGCCACTTCACACCAGACTACAGCCTGGGTTCTGTATTTGGCTCTGCTCCTGAGAAATGTTACATGTAGAACAGAGATTTACCTGCATCCTGCACCCCTGGTACACACAGCAAACCAGGACTGTGTCCCCTGCCCTGCTGAGCAGCTTTCAAAATCCTCCACACCTCATTTCCTGGGGCCTGGAGCCCCTCACTTCCCACACATGAGGAGCCCAACTGCTGGACTTCCTCTAGTACTAATACTGGTTTGGAAGAGCCTTTGAAATGCAGAGATACTGGCACATTATTTTGTGTTTCCAGGATGTTTTGGGATTAGTGGTAAAAAAAAAAATCTCAGAAACAAGCTGAAGCAACTGCTGTGTCTTAAAGCAGGATGGAAAAAGTTATTCTATTGATGCCAGCTCTGTTAGTCCACTAGCTAAATGATTAATGTTGATAATTCCTCTCCAGCAGACTCATTAAACCTGAACTTATTTTTCTTACAGGCCTTTGACATTTCCTACTTTCTTAATATCAGAGGTAATGACAGTGGCGTGATTATATACTTATTCCTTTCCACCTTCAAGCAGTTTTCTTTGGCAGGAGTTACTTTTTCAGCAGAAAACCTGCACACGAGTATTCATTCTTTCCCAAAAACTGTTACAGCTCCATTAGCAACACTAAATGGCAGTGCCTTAGAGGAATGCACAACAACCCTTCAAAAAATTAAAGAGTCAAGGTATTCAGAGCAGTACCATGAGAAAGGTATTTTCTACAGATCTGCAATTTGTAATGGGGGGGAGGGAGGTGTCTTGTGCCCTCCCCCAACACTGCTTTTAGATCCTGTTGTCAAAAAATGTCCAAGTTAAACAAAGAAGAAATTACAGAATGAATCTGGAGCTTAGCCTTGAAGAATTAGGTTTCACTCTAATTGAGATCATACGCTGCATGTGCAGTTTTGGCACATAAGCCATATTAATCAGAAAGTCTTTAATCGTGGATAATTTCTCCTGTGTGTGCCAGATTGGGCATTCTGCTGCTGGCCCAGCTTCTAAGTCTGGTTAAGAGTCCACCTTTGACTTCATAAACACCCGCTTACAAAATTGGGGTCAACTTCCTCCTATGGAGGTACGTTACACTGGCACTAAAGAAATGCCCCTAATGATTAAATTGCATCTCCTATGGAAATAAAGCTGTGCAGATTCCAAAGGAGTGACTGTTCCGAGTGATTACGAGTTGTGTTGGAAGTGGCCCTCGCTCAGCCCATCTCCCTGTGAAGTGCACAACAGATGAAAACTAGGGAAGATGATCCATCAGCCACAGGATGAAATCTGATGACTGACTGAGCATCATTTAATCTACTGTTATTATACTACTGCTCAGATCCAAATCCAGAAAGAGTAAATAGGACACAAAAATGTTTCCTGCATTCAAGACTGAACTGGGAGGGTGAGTAACTAATGACATGCCAGTATCAACTGGATTTTCATCCCTTTGCAGTAGGGATGGAGGTGGAACTACTGAGCAGACAGTGAAATGCCTCACAAACACAGATGAAGCCCTGTTCCTGTCAAACTGGAGTTTGAATTTTGGGCAACCATGACTTCAGTGCAGTCCACAACATCATTCCAAACGCTGGGCTGTGTTTGCAGGAGATCAAAATTAACAGCACTCCTACTGAAAAATGTTATCACTCACACTGCTTATACTTTTATTAGATTATTCCTGTACTGAAAACTTCAATATCCATGGTGCACACACAGATCTGTAAAACCTAGTTTAGATTTGTCATAGTGCACAAATGGCCACTTAGAATAAATGGATCTTTCTGTAGATTTCTGCACCTGTATGTTCAAAACTATCCCCAGTGCTCCATTTGATATTTAAGCCAGTCAACAACATGACACCCATGAAAAATAAAATTACTACTTCACTATTACCCTTGTTTGAGTTTTAAAGTAATAAAGCAGCTTCAGTGTAATATATAAATCTCTTAAAATTGAAAAGAAAAAGTATTCAGGAGAGAACCCTCCTTACTCAAGCATACCACTCCCATTAAACATCTCACACGCTGCACTTCTGTACATAATTTATTTTAGTGGTGACTGCTGGACTTTCCATTATGAAATTTCCAGCTTCAGACATCCCTCCTCTTTTCTACAACTTCTCATTAACTACCTCCAGTCTGCCCCACGCTCTGTGTCTCTCCCCATTCCTCAACTTCTCAAAAGCAAAATTTTGCCTCCTCTTTGCACATGATTATCCACTTTCCACGTTTCATGTGAGAAGGCTGTTCTAATTATTATCTCTCCACCTAATTAACACAAGGAATTTTTCTAGTCTGTCAAAGTTATGCTTTCCTCCTTTGCCCATAGATACTGTAATGTGCTTCCCCTCCACTCTCAAACTGGATTTACTGGGTTCTGCTTCTGAAGGAGGACCTGAAGTTCTGCAACATAAAAAATCAGGAGCTGCAAGCTGCTCACACCAGGGCAGAAATGAGAAAACCAAGAGCTTCAGCTCCCACAGAAACTGTTTGGGTTTTGGATGCCTTTCAGGAAAGGGATGATTTTCTGACTCTCCCAGGTGTTTTTTGGTTTTTTTAATTCCATTTATTAGGCATCATTTTCAAGTATTTAGCACGGGGATAATTCTGTCTGTGCCATGTTTACTGTGCCTTTCTGCAGGAGACACTGACCAATGGAATGTGTCTGTAAAAAACACACTCTTTGGAGTAAACAGTCAAACTTTTGGTGTGACAACTTATGAAAATTCTTAAATCCCATTAGGAGCAGCTGAGGGAGCAGGGGGTGTTCAGGGGGACCTTCTGCCTCTCTGCAGCTCCCTGACAGGGGATAGAGACAGGTGGGGATTGGGCTCTGCTCCCAGGGAACAAGGACAGGACAGGAGGAAACGGCCTCAGGCTGTGCCAGGGGAGTTTCAGGTTGGAGATCAGGAGGAATTTCTTCATGGAAAGGGCAGTCAGGACTTGGAAGGAGCTGCCCAGGAGGTTTGGAGTCCCCATCCCTGGAGGTGTCCAAGGAAGGACTGGATGTGGCAGAGGTGAGAGGTTAACACAGATATTCAGTTACTCTTCAAAATCAAAACTACATTACCTGAGCTTGGTAAGTCATGGCTTGTAGGCCAAGTCATGGTGTCTGTCTATACATCTTGGCTTGCAGAGGAGGTCAGGGAATACCATTAAATGCAAAATCAGAATTTAAGAGTTTTATCTGAATGGCATCACGTTTTTAGGTGCAGACAGACAAGTGAAAAAATTAATAAATAGCATGCAAACCAAAATAAAACAAAAAAAAAATAGTAATAAACAAAAAATAATTGTATTTTACTCTTTTTTCCCTACAGCCAGGAAGAGATCCTCTTCACCTTTGACATTTTGAATGAATAATTTCTAAGAATGAACAAATTAAATGATTAAGTCAGGCCATTTATGAGGTAGGACTTTAACCAGTACCATTATAAAATATCTTCTAGCCTCTGAAATCAGTTCAGCTTAATGCTTTAATGAAGTTCAGGCCTCATTAGACAATTGACAGGGGGGGTAGGGAGATACCTGGATATGAAAGGATAACTTCTCCAGCTCAGAAATGCTTTATGGTACTATCTGACATTATGATTGTTCAAATCTGTTTTGCGTATTTACAAACTCAACATTTCTGTGGTTTTTCTTCACCTACAAGCTTTATGCCTCATTTGTTCCATGAAATAGCTTTAGCATGACACCTCTTATTAAAATCTGTATAAAACATATTTGTATTAAAATATTAAAAAGTAAAATAGAAATTAAAATATTAAAATATTTTTGAAATTGTGTAAACGACAACAAAACTCAGCCCATAAATTATTTCTTATCTGGGAAAAAGCAAAAATATTCTTCTGGCATTGCACAAGCTAATGAAAGAGTAAGAATCTGCAGACTGATGGTTAAGAAAATTGATAAATATTAAAAAATAAACTGATTTTTTTATTTTTGAGCTGCAATAATTTGAATTTCATACAAAGTATGAAATTAAGGGCCACCTCACCAGACACAATCCATGGATTCTTCCCATCTTCCTTCCAAACTAGCATTGCTTTTCCTTATCTGGGTGTCCAAGTCTAAGAGGAAAAGGGCATAACACCTGATTGATGGCAAAATTGGCTGGGTGTCAGCACAAGTTATCTCACTATTTCTTTTAGCAACACTTAGCAGAAATGAGAATGTAAACCTGCAAAGCAGAGCACACGAGCTATTGGCCTCAGAGCTGGGGCTCATTCTTCTGATTCAGAGGGAAAATAGCTGCAGGCAGCTGAGTTCCTCAGGGATTTCATCCTCAGGGAGATAACAGGGCAAATCTTCAGCTCATTGAAGTCCCTGGAAACTTTGCTCCTGATTCCAGCAATTCCAGCAGGGCCAAGTTATCACTGAGGGAATTAGGGAAGCCTTTGTCAATAGATGGAGCAAAAACATCTCCTCTGAAAGAATGTTCACTTCCCAGTGAGATAATGGCAGCATTCACCAGCAAGAATGACATGTTTAATCTGATGGATTGAGCATCCTTTAATCCTTCCAGCCCTCCATTAAACTGTTTATTCTCCACGTAAATTGTTCCAGCCATAAATTTGCACCAGCTGAAGTGCCCATCATTCTGCTCCGTGCTCAGCCACAACCACAACCACAATCTTTGTATTTTCTGACACACATCTATAGATTTTCAAAGCTTGTATTGTCTAAACTTGAAGTGCTAAGGCAGGCCACCTCAAAGCTGCGTTTTCCAGTAAGAGTATTCCGACTTTTAGGAAACACAATCTGTGTGTAGAAGGCACGATTCTTAGATTGCAACACAAATTGTCTTCTGTAGTCTCCAAACTGGAGGAACTTAGCCAAAAAATATCTTCAGAAACGTTTTACATCACTCTGGGCCCCAAAGAGTGTTTGCTAGTGTTAGTCTGATCCTTGCCCAAATTATCTGGAGAGGATTTGCAAAGCAGTCACCTTAATACCAGCATCAATTATAAGGTGAGAGAAAAAGCAAATGTGTTTCCTTAGCACAAACTCCCGGACAGTTTTCTGGACTGGGAATGGTTTTCTTGGCTTCTTCAATCCAACCTCCCTCAGGCCAGAGTTAACCTTTTCATTTCTGGTGTATGGGGGTTTTGCAGGCCCTGCAAAACATACAATGTTGTGTGGGGTGTGGAAAAGGGAAAAGATGAGCTCCAGTAAATCTTCACAGCCTCCCAGTCTGGTGTAACTGCAGAGAAAGCAAAGAACAGCTCATGACCTGGACTTTCTACTTCCAAATCTGACACCACTGCAGTGAATGGAGGGGGAAATAGTGATACTTTAATAACTCTTAGCAAAGAATTTGTATAGCATTGCATTAGTAATTTGATTCCCAATTAGGACACATCAACTCTATCCTGAATTATCAATTCTGTTTCATGCAAATCAGCCCTGGATGTGAGTATTCACAAAGATAATATAAAGAAATTAAGACTTTTATGAGTTAAAAAAATGCATTTTCCTTTTTACGCCTTAAATTCTGCCTAGCAGATCTCAGAAATAAGTAATTTACTACGAAATTATATGTAGCAGGTTATCTAAAGGGAGGTGGCAGTAGAAGGCCATGTTTGCTGTGGTCCTACAGATGCAGACCTGCAGGAACTTTCCAGGAGCTGTAATTGAATGCAAAATTCCCATGGCAAGTTGAGCATTGGAAAGTAAGTCCAAGTGTACCCATAATGTGAGTACACTCTCAATCCTCAAGTGAACTAACAATGATGATTTGCATACAGTAAGGTGAAAAGAAGGTTGAAAAAAAAGGCATTGAGACACCAGTTCAGAAGAACATCCTAGTTTTCTAAGAATCACATTTGGGTGTAATTTAGCTGCTAATAAAAACATATCACGGCATCATAGAATATCCTGAGTTGGAAAGGACCCCCAAGAACCATCCAGTCCAGCTCCTGGCCCTGCACAGCCCCATCCCCAAGAGTCCCCCCTGTCCCCAGAGGATCATCCCACCCCTCCTGGAGCTCTGGCAGCCTTGGGGCTGTGCCCACTGCCCTGGGGAGCCTGGGCAGTGCCCACCCACCCTCTGGGCAAAGCAGAACCTTGGCCTGAGCTCCAACCTGCCCCTGCCCTGACACAGCTCCAGCCCATTCCCTGGGCTCCTGGCCCTGCTCCCCACAGAGCAGAGCTCAGTCCCTGCCCCTCCTCTGCCCCTCCCCACCAAGGTGTCCCTGCAATGAGCTCTGCCCTCAGTCTCCTCTTCTCCACCTCAACACACCCAGTGCCCTCAGCTGCTCCTCACACCCTTCCCCTCCAGGCTCTATCCCATACTCGTGTCCCTGCTTTAAACACTCTCCAATGGCTTCAGATCCTTCTTGCATAGTGTTGTCCGAAACTGCTCCCTCAAGGGGAGGCCACACCAACACAGAATAGATCAGGAACAATCACAAATATCATCTGTAAGGTTGTATTATTCTACAGTAAATACTGCCAGTATTTAAGTTTTGCAGAATATGTTGAAGAGAAGGCAGTTATTTTCCATAAAAACGTAATTGCAGTGCCATAACATAGTCCCTCATATTTATATTCATGTGTATATGTTATTTTATAAAAACTCCCCAGGCAAAATTTAAAGCTCAAACCTTGCCCATACAAGACTTTCAAACACAGAGGAAACAGTCTTCCATGCACATGTAAGTCTGGCCTGGCAAACACCTTCCTGTTGGAACTGAACAGTAAATAGGGTCTGAGTCAAACCACCAGTTCCTCACCAAATATCCAGAATGCCTTTCAGTTCCCATAGACAAAACCTGTAATGGTTATTAGATCTCAAATCTCTATGGCTTGGGAAGAACACTTATTTACCAACAAAATTATTTAGGGGAAAAATGGGTTTTGGAGCCCCATTTATCTATTTTAAAACACTGTTCCCTATTTAAAAACCCTTTTCGTTTCATGCTTAACATCATACTTACTACAAAGCTTCCTGTGTCTCATTTATAAGATCTTTGCACCTACTGACACATTCTTGAAACAAATTATCTTCCTAAAATTAACTTTCTAGTTTTATTAGGACATTTCTCTCTGTTGAGACACCAAGTTGCCATATTTCTTTAAAAATTTGTTTCTTAATGGGAAAATATAAATAAATGCCAAAACAAGCAAAAGAGAATTATCACTTACTTTTAAAAGTGCAATTTAATTAATTTGAATTTATTAAATACAATATGAAAACAAATCTGGGCTTAGCTGCTACCAATAAGTTCCAGTTGTCTAAGAGCCAACAGAGGTGCCAGAGGGGTGGTTTTGCTTTGCTGGCCAGACTCCAACCTCCAAAATTTAAAGCAATGATCTGATGCCATTTAGAAACACTGATGGGCCAGTCCTAACTGCTAGAAATAAGCACCATCTTCAGAGGATATTAATCACACCTGTGGAAACCAGCTCCTCCTTCAGCAAAGGCAGCATCACATTTCTGCTGAATTTGTTGGTGTACAGTAGATTTATTCCAACTTTGGTTTTGAGAAAGTCCTGGGAGGGCAGGTGACATGTGATCCCACTAAAACTCAAACCCCCGTGGCAGATGATACCTCATTTAGCATCAACACTGCTGATATGAGGTCAACCCATAAAAAAATAAAATTAAATGAACTTGAACCAGAGAAAGTTTATGCTGATTCAGTGCTTTATGTCATGTGCAAGGAAACAGGATCTGTTAGGAGACAAATCTGATCTAAAAAGTCTTTTCCAACCTTAATGATTCTATGGTTCTATGAAACTGAATAACTCTTCCTTACACATACAGATCATAGATTTATTTTTTTTTCACATGAAGTACCAACCAAAACTTAATCAATTTCTGAATAAGGAAAACCTCCCTACTGAGGCTGGGACACTGGATCTTCAACAAGAGTTTAGCTCCATTGCACTGGGTGGTACAAACAATAATTTTATACCAAATTTCCTCACATCCTCTACTACTCTACATCCTTGTCAGGCATTTGGGTTTGTGTTGTTGGCTGGATGTAAGCCAAAGCCCAGGGTTAACAGCAAGGTGCATCACTCACCTCTTCACTGACCTATAAACACACATTTATAAGAAACAGCAACGATGAATGTGCTAAATTGACCTCACATTTTGAGGTCAGTCTCTGGTACTCACAGCTGAAGGGCAGAAACAGCTTCTGATGTGTCAGATCCAAAGTCAGAGCAAGTTTCCTGATCAGCTGAAGCACCCAATCTGCCACTTAATGCATTTCAACTCTGGCACAAAATCACAAACTCCACCACAAACACTACAAGCCAACTACTGGCACCAGCTGGGATGGCAAATCCATCTCAAATCAACCAGCCCTGGACTCACCATCCCTGGAGGGATGTCACAGACATGCAGATGTGGCACTCAGGGACATGGCTCAGTTGTGGCACTGACAGTAATGATTGATCTCGGAAGTTTTTCCAACCTACTGGATTCCATGTTTCCAAACCACAGCTACAGGCTG
The DNA here is from genome assembly GCA_013400695.1 of Neodrepanis coruscans. Taxonomy (NCBI): domain Eukaryota; kingdom Metazoa; phylum Chordata; class Aves; order Passeriformes; family Philepittidae; genus Neodrepanis; species Neodrepanis coruscans. The sequence continues at coordinate 83,406 of VYZS01022596.1, forward strand.
GACTTTTATGGCACAAATTCCATCTCCAGCTCCTGACAGAAGCTCCCTGGGTGGTAGAAAGCTCCCATGTCCTTGGAGTCCTGCTCCTTGTTTGCTCTTCTTTCCACACCCTGCTCACCCAGGAGCTTGTTTGCCCAAATCCCCAGTGTGTTTGTGGGTTGGTGATGATTATCACAAAAATGTTCAGCACAGCAGCTGCAAAATGCTCATCCCAGTGTCAGCTTCTGGAATTAAAGCCTGCTTTAGTCAGCCCAGTTTTTGGAAGAGTGGTCCAGGGTTTTAGCTCAAAACTTCTCTCAAAGGTGGAGAAGTATTTTGTTACACTTAAAATCAAAGTCATGCTTTGAGTCATGTGGGAATAGAGTTGTTACTCTCATTTTCAGCCCCAAATACTGTGATTCTAATCCTGGCAAAAAGTGAGGGTTAGGACTTAAATTACCAAAGAACTGTGTTGTATCACTTTGTGGTGTGTCAGGATTAGTAATGTTTAGTATCTTCTCCTTTTTATGAAATGTTTGGGAACAAGTTTTGCTGCAGCATCAGAAAACACAACTTCCTTAATACTATTTATTGTTTCTACTGAAGTGCAGTGTAGCAACCAGTTAGAGGCAAAATTATTTTCCAGTCAAATTTCATTATTTGATAAAGATGTAGCTTTTGCTTAATGAAGACTTGATTTCTTTCTAGTGTTTTGAGTATTTGAGTTTTGAGTAGTCTTTTTAAAATACATTCGTGTTATGTAAGGGAAATGTTTTCTTTCTTTGGAAAGAAAACACTGCTCTGAGACACAATTTTGCCAAAGCTTGTAATTTTCTATATCCCTTTTCCCTCAATTCTCTTTCAAAATATAGCAAAGATGTTTACATTTAAAACTTGATCTTCCATTAGGATTTTTCCAACTCCACCTTTATTAACTCCCTCCTAAACAGAGTACATTTGTATCTCTAAGATATTAACTGGTCTTTTTTTATAGAGTCACAGAATTTCAGAATGATTTGGGTGGGAAAAGACCTTAAAACCCATCTCATTCCGGGCCCCTGCCATGGGCAGGGACACCTTCCAATTATTTAAATACAAATATTTAACAGCTGCACTGCATCCCAGCATCTTAAAAAAAAACTCTCAAACCAAAAGCATTAATCCTTATTTTGTAAGTTATCTCCTCATCATGGCTCTCTGGCACCTTATCAAGCAGCAGAGATATCCTGACTAACGTGGTGTTTGTCCTTCTAAGCAGCTCCAGCTTTCACATCCAAACTGAAGAACAGCTTCTAAAAACACCTGATTTAAACAAATTTGGAAACTCAACAGAAATGATACATTTTTTCTTAAACACCTCTTTTAAGCAGTAAGTGCATAACAGATTATTTTGGAGAATTAAATTCCATTTAAAAGCACAGTGTCTGGATTTCTATTTTATCAACAGCTAAGCAAGAGTCAATCTGGAACACTTTCAGCCACTTTGAGATCCAACACTGATCCTACAGGCTCTAGAACAATGAAAAAAGGAATATACAGTCAATTTGGAAAAAAAAAAACCTATTCCATTTTTCCCTTTCTGACATTGCAGAGTTTAATGCCAGATTTATTGATTAGTTTCTCTGATTCTTGCATTATTATAATAAATAACAATGCATAGTGTAGATACATCTATAAAATATTGTGTGTGTGTAGGAAATATATACTCTGTATAGTAATTCTACAGCAAAATTACCAATGGACTTCTACAATAAGATGCATTTTTTTCTCTAAAGAACCTTTAAGGACACAAATTTGAAGCAACATCAGGCATAAGGATGAGTAATGTATAATTGGCAATAATGATGGCAACAGCTGCTGAAATCCCCAACAGGGATGACTTATATACAACAGCAGGATGCTGGATGAGAACCCCATCACTGGATCTATTTGCTTTCCTATTTACTTATTTTCTACACATCCTGTTGACTCAGTTTTTCAGCCCAGCCAATGCTCTTGCAGATGTGTAGGAATGTTCCAGAGCACTTCCCTCAGGTTGAGCCTCCGTAGAAGTTCTGCTTCTGAGGAAACCCAGAACAGTGAATTTGAATCATATTTGCCAGTCTTTGTTCAACCTGGGGAACAATAAGATGACAAACCGTGAATTCTCAAGTCTTTTTTCCTCCACGATGTGAAATCCAAAAAATTAAGCCACATTCTCCTAAATCTGGAACCAAACTGAGTGTTCCACTGGGCTCACACTCAGCGTCAGATACATCTTCCCACCAGATTTTGGCACATTGCTGTACTGGGAAGGACCATCAGAAGCATTATCATAGTGAAATGAGATCTTCTCACAGTAGTACAACCTTAACAGAGCTGGGCAGACTTCCAAGGCTTTGGAGCATTGGCTTGGTCGTGAAAAGCTTCCAAAAATCGGGAGTGGATTTGAAACTACTCCAGTTATTTTATGACTGAAACAGAAACATTCTTTTCTGGGGCACAGCAAGAACCTCTGTGAAAGATTTCAGGCTGCAGACTGGAGATGCTCTGTGGAGGGTTGGTTCCACATCTCTGCCTCTCCATTTCTCCCTGGGTGTACAGTAACCCCCATCAGAGCACAGGTCCTGCTGAACTCCCACACACCACACCTAAAATCACAGAGTGGAAGGACCCACAAGGATCACCAAGTCCAACTCTTGGAAGCACAGAAGAAACCACAGCCAGAATTTAAATAACAGCACATCCCAAGGGGGGATTGTGGAGCATAATTAAAAGATGGGAAGACCATGATATTTACTGGTGCAGGGAAGCTCAGATCCAAAAGGTGAGTAGTTCAAGAGATGGTCCTGCAGGCACAGCAGAAAGTCCGCAAAAAGATCCTCTTTTAGTAGTTTATTGGCTCTTGCTTGTGCCTAAAACCTCAGGTCAGTCCACTCACCAAGGTAAAGCAGAGATGAGACGAGCCAAAAATAAACCTGTATCTTGTAAAAGTTGGAAGCAATCAGGTCCTGACTGACTGTCAGAGCATTCAAGAGCTCCATAAGTAGTTCTGGCCATTCACAGAAGTGCTACTGGCCTTCATAGATTTAATTTGGGGGCACTCAGCTTTCTGTCTGAATTCAGCTAAATTCAGAGTTGCTGAATACTCTTGGGTTTGTTCTCCCTGCAATGGGACCTGCAGTGACATATTCATGAACAAAATTAAATTCTAAAGCAACACAGACTCCATCCAGTAAAAAAATTTGCATTCCTAATCTTCTTTTTAATAGACCCAGGGATCAGGTACATGGTCCCAAAGGCAGCAGTGCCTGTCAGGCACCCTCCTGCCACAGGAGAGGACAGAGCCTCTTGGCTGGGATACAAGGGAATGAAGGGAATAAAAGGCTCTGTGTATGTGTGGGGAACATAAATGTGTTATTAATTATTAATTTTGACAAGTCTGAATACCTTAATAATGTATTATTTTAAGCTGCAAGCTTTTTAAAAAGCCATTGAGGCTGAAATGAGCTGACTTTGTGGCTTGGACTCTCATTCCTCAGCATACAGAAAATGCACTGTGACAACAAAATGTGCTGTGACAGATTTTGGCCGGTGCGGTCTTGTTTTGTGTATTTAATAAAGGGCTGATAAATACAATGTTTAAAGGGAAAGGTTGGGAATATTTCAGCCAGAAAACACTCTGTGTCAACCAACCTGTCGAGAACAAAAAGTTAATTTCAATTAATACTTGCACAAACTGCCCCCTAAGCTGGTTTCCTGCTACTTCAGCACTCTTCAGTAGCATGATACAGGTGCAGGTAACAACTTGTGTAATAAAAACAGATTATTTGTGCAGCAAGATTCATCATTAACTAAATCTACTGTATTCTGCAAACTCATTGAGGGGGAAAGTATATCAGAGGTCTAGTGTGTATTCAAGAGTAACTTCCTGGGCTGTTTGCAATAAGAATTTCAGAAGTGCTCAGGGGAGCTTCATTTTTGACACCACCCCCAACATCAAGACCAAGCACAGCTTTAAAACCCACTGTAAACATTTAAAGCACTTCCTACTTGTGGATGCCAGAGCATTTCACACTGTTCATCAGACAAAACCTCACAACATTCCCCCAATTTTGTGTTACTACCTTTATCAAGAAGATTTCACAAAAGAAGAATTCGTGACTTTGAACACAAGAGAATTCTCCAAAGCTCCCCCTTGGCATGGACAGACTGAGGGCTTTATCTGAAAGGGGCAGAGAGCTCAAAGCCAAAAATGAAATAAAGCACCAGAGTAATGACAGACATATTTTAAAAGTGAATCTAAGGTTTTTTTCCCTATCATCCTCTACAACTCCAGAAAGATTTACATATTTGATTAATCATAATTGTCATAATATAATTTCTAATGAGACTCCAGATGAAGGAGGAAGTTCTCTAATTTCTAAGGATTGTCCCTATATTGTCTGTAATCTTTTACCTTGAATCTCATGGATGGGGAGGGGGGTTTCTTGTTTATGTATAAAATGAAGTTGAGGTTTTAATTTTCCAACCCTCAGTGGTACAGAGTGAACAGTAAGAGCACAGAGAAGCTTTAAAAAACACAACTTAAAAATCACAAGCAAAAGAATTATGATTTCACTAAGCTTTGTGATTCTTTTCAGGCTGATTTAATAATACCCAGGAGTTTGACTCTTGGTTTTGAGCTGGGATTGACAGTTTTACAACCAGTGGGAGATAACAATCTTACATAACAATCTTATAACAACCTTATTCCAACTCACATCATTCAGAAGTTCAGACCCTGACACATAAAGAGGTTTTATTGAATGTGATATCTGACTAGAAATGAAGAGACACATTTTGGGTTTGAGGAAACAGGAGGGCAAACAAATTCTCTTCCTTCTTAAATCTTCTACGCACACATATACAACGGAATGAAATCTGGTTTTCTTATCTCATTTCCTCAGAAATCAGCAGTTTTCATTGCAACAAGCAGGGATTTTGGAATAAACTCAAATTTTCACTGAATTGCTTGGTGCCATGTCCCAAACTCAAGACTAAAAACAACCTCAAAGACAAGTGCCCTGTACCTTCACTTCTTCAATTCCTTGTTTTCCGCTCTTCACTATTAGCAGCAACATAACACTTTACTGAGAATTCTGCATTAACAAGAGCTTGAAAGAAAGGATACAAGACTTATAATATTAAAAAGTATTTAATATTTACAATATTAAACCCCAATACTTTATTTACAGGGAGCTGCAGTCAACAGTCAACCTCTGCATTGAAAAGACTTGAAAGACAAAAGCAAAAAAATAAATAAATTTACCAGACAGTATCAGAAGATCCACATATTTATGCATCCAAACTTCTATTTAAATTCCCAGATTTAGGTAGCAAACATTTTTAAAATGCGCAAATTATTTACTATTCTCTCCAACTTTGCAAATAGTTTGTCTCAAAAGAAAAATACGTGGAATTCTCAGTCTAATTCCCACAAGCTGCAGTCAAATGTCAAGGTGGTAAAAACGCCCCATCCACTAACCTGTGTGCACATGCAGATCCCATTTTCTGTGCCTATTTTTTAGCCCTATTGAATGAAAATAACACACATTGAAAAGAACATCTGAATCTCAAGCTCTTAAGACATGCAAATACCATTTCTTAAAGAGAATAAAGATCTCTTTCCCCATAGTTATGATAAACATTAACTCTTGAATTATCTGTAACAATAGGAAAAGCATCCAGTTGGGTACAATTAGCAGAATCTCCCATTATGGCATTTTTCATTAAGCCTAAGTCACACATATTACCCAACTGTTGTTTAATAAAGCCAATCCAGCTCTAAATGTCATCCTAAATCCCATGAAGGCAAAAAGCTCCATCAACTTCAACCAGCCACTGATGGCCCCAGTTCTGTAAAAACTTATTTGCCAAGCCCTTAAGCACGTGCAAAGTTCTTAGTCCTGCTGATGTCCCAAAACTCGAGAGTATGCTTTTAAAATGGGATCTTTGCCAAAGTAAAGACTGAGATTTAACAGGAACAAAGCAACCTAAAATTCAAGCAAATGCCTAGAAATAGCTGTTTCTTTTGTGAGGAACAGTATTGTTGGCTTCTTCCTGTGTGTTCAATTAATCAAAGAAATCCTTTTAAGCAAGGATTAAATTGCAGTAACTACCAAGAAACCCCAGCAATATAGGCTATTTAAATGGATTTTGGACTAAATAAACTCTTGCTGCAGTTTTTTTTACGCAATTACGAACACAAGAATGTATTTTCCAGACACATCTGAAAGATGCATTGTGAAATAAATGTGTCTTCATCTTCCCCTGTACGATACAGCATTCTTCTTGTGATTTTTGTCATGATGGAGGAAACTGCTCACTCCATAAGGTCAGTGTGCTGATAAGAAAGACAGAGTTTTTTATCCTTTAAATGTACTACTAAGAAAAAAAATCATCTACATCACAAGAGCCTGTGGTTGACATTTAATGCCTCATGAGTTAGATTGAATAATGCCCTGTACATGAGGTAAAGTCACCCCAACTCACTTGCATCTCTCAAAATTCTAAGTATTTTCTCAGATGCCAAACAAATGTGTTGTTTTATATACATTATTATAATATACATGCATACATAGATGCATATTATATGCAATCATGGCACAAGCCCTGTGTCTGACTGGCTGAGCACTGGAGATGCCATCTGGCTGATTTCCACATCCTGGCATTCACCTAAATCCTAAAACGGGTCCTAAATCCCACCAACCCTCTGACTCCCTGATTTCAATGAGAACGGGAAGGAGGAAGCTTCTCTACAGAGAAATACATCCAGAGTGGTTAAAGGCAGTGACTTCAGCTCTTACTGCATATTAGAAAAAAGTTGTCTCTGGAAGAGTGGCCAGGCATTGCAATAAGTTGCCCAGGGAGGTGGTGGAGTCCCTGTCTCTGGAAGTGTTCAAGAGGCATTGGATGTGGCCCTTGGGGACATGATTTAGTGATGAACATGGTGCTGGTGCTCTGCTGACAGTTGGACTTGATGACCTTGAAGGTCTCTTCCATCCTTGGTGATTCTGGGATTCTTTCTGGATAATTACAATTCTGTTCAATCACAATCCATACCTTGGGCTTCACCTCCCTACCTGGTGGCTATCAGCTCACTCTAAGATGTTGTATTCCCAAACTCATCCCAAATAAAGCCATGAACAGGTGGGATGTAGATGGCTCAGCCATGGCACACACATGTGGCAGCACATCTCTTCCCACACAGGGGTTTCACTTTCCACTTGCACAAAACCCCCCTGTTCTGGGAGCTGAGGTCTGCACTCACTCTTGAGGGTCAAGAGGAGTTCATTAATCCTCTTCATTCCTCTCTCTTTAGGAGGAAAGGCTACAGCTTTGTTAAAAAGCAGGATTAAACTCTGGAATGTAATACAGGGCAGATAGATGGATAGTCCAGGGACATTCCATACCCTTGGATGGAGGAGTAATCCATGCACCAAATGCCACCACAGACTGTAGGAGAGCTGAAGGTGTAGAAGGACTGATGAAATCAGGCAGCAGCAGCACCACCCTTTTAACACCCCTCAGCCCAAATGCCTTGACTGATTCTTTGATTTCCAGCAGCAGCTGAGGGAGCAGCTCCCTCTCTCATCCTTCCCAACAGAGATGCTGACAAGTCTCCAGCTATACCCACATGGAGACACATTAGATGAGTGAATTAGGAGAGAACACCCATTTTGCAATGATTTTTAGCCAGTCACTTGTAATCCATGCAACAACAGTGGTGGTCTGGAAGCAAATTCCTGCATCATCTCATCTCTGATTTTCTACTGATGAGTTTTAAGTTTTGAAAAATCTTATTGTTGACAGAGGCCAAACTCAACTGTGAAAATACCAAACAAATCCAAGGAGCTAAATTCATAAAGACAACAGTCTTAGCAAATGACTTCTTCCTGAGCTCAGATGAAGAATGTCCAGTTAGTACCCCATAAAAATTTACTGGCTTACCAGAGACATTTGAAAAAGCAGGTGGAAAATTCCATCAAACAAAAACCCAATAAAGCACCAAAGCTATGGAGTGTTAGCAGAAATCCCTTAAGAAATTACCATTATATACAATACAGGTAACACTTCTCAATAAATATTCAATATGGATACTATTCCATATTAGACACAATAATGGCACACAAATCAAAAGGAGCAGCTGTACTAGAAAATAGTAAATTAACACCTGGCTTAGGCAGAAAATACCACTTTAAAGGTGATAAGTGCTAAGTAATAACATACAAAAAGGAAATCTAAGCACCTGGTTTGATGTTATTCTTGGGAAGAAGTCCTGGTAAAAGTAATTATCTCTTTCACTGCTCTGTGAAACAAATCTCTGCTCTATTTCCAGAGAACTTCTCAAATGCAACTTTCTGGAAGCACACTTAAAATATCATTTCAGTTGAGCATTCAGAGAGGAGAGCACAGAAAACTTGGGAGAGACTGAGGGCAGAGCTCATTGCAGGGACAACTTGGTGGGGAGGGGCAGAGGAGGGGCAGGGACTGAGCTCTGCTCTGTGTGAGCAGGGCCAGGAGCCCAGGGAATGGGCTGGAGCTGTGTCAGGGCAGGGGCAGGTTGGAGCTCAGGCCAAGGTTCTGCTTTGCCCAGAGGGTGGGTGGGCACTGCCCAGGCTCCCCAGGGCAGTGGGCACAGCCCCAAGGCTGCCAGAGCTCCAGGAGGGGTGGGATGATCCTGTGGGGACAGGGGGGACTCTTGGGGATGGGGCTGTGCAGGGCCAGGGGTTGGACTGGAAGATCTTTGTGGTTCCTTTCCAACTCATCATATTTTGGGATTCTGTGACATCAGAATGACACAGTAAAACCCATTGGTCAAAACCCTCAAGGAAGTTCAAGCCCCATGGCCTTGGTGTTCTTGTTCTGCAGCCAAGCAGACAACTTCTCCCTCCAAGGCTGCAAATTTCATGTTTTTCATAAGTACTGGATTCAATTTCAAAAATACAATTTAACTATTAAAAGGCAGTTTCAGTTAAACACTGACTGCTTGCATCACCAGCCCTAAGAGCTCGCTGTGGCTCCCACTGCCAGAACTTCCAAATAAACTGAGCAAACTTGCTTATAATAGCAGGAAGAAATCAGATCTTTCCAAGCACTGAGGCTCAGCCAAATGCATCCCAGAGTCCTGTGTTGCCATGAACCAGCCAACCACCATTTGAACTGAGGCTGGAGCTGGTTTCCACATTGCTTTGTTTATATTGACTGCATTTATGATGCCTCAGAAGTTGCCAGTAAAATATTTATTTAGCAGTTAAAACGTTCTGCAAATGATTTTGCTGTCCCAAAAGATAAATATTTCTCAGCATGCTGAAATGATACATTGATGTTTTTGTTAAGGAAATTGCATGTTGATAAAATTTTCTCAGATTACACTTTGTCGTTCCTTTGTATTTGAAGTGGCCACATTAATTTTTCGTGATATTTATTGTAATTGTAAATTGCACCAAGATTAGAAACATTAAACTTACCATAAAATGAAACACATTTCAAGTATTTCCGAGTCATCTACGTAAGGGCTACGGGACACTTTTGATCCTTCAGGTGGACTGGAGTGCTCTAAGCTTACAGGACAAGGATCCAACACAAACCAGAATCCTATTTTAAACTCCTGAGAGCATTTTGCTTGTTCTTTTTTCCCCCTCTCTCTTTCCTTCTTTTCTCATACATTAATATCCAGCACCATTTTGGGGTGTCCCTGTTCTTCAAAATTTCAGTCTGAATGTGAGGTTTGCAGTAGATTTGAAATTTTGCAAGCCATGAAATAAATGTAAGTACAGCACTTGCCAACTTTACTTATTCCTTCTTCCTTTAAACTGCAAACAACACTCACATGCAGGATTTGAGCTGAGCTCACCAATTTAGATGCTAGAGTGTTGTTTCTCTAGACAAGGCCAGTTACTTGAAGGCTGTCAGGGCTCCAGATCATCAGAATTTCTATGAAACACTGTGGCCTTTGAGTCCCCTCCCAGGCACCTCAGGTACCTGAAGTGAAACTGCATTGCTGTGAAAAATGTCACCACAGGATGCAAACACACCCTCAGTGCAGCAGCTCCTGCCATTGCTGTGCTGTTTATCAGTCTCAGCCTTGTTGGCCAGAATTCCAAGCCCAGATCTTCCCATTGGAAGCCTCTGCAAGGTTGGATGTCACCCTGTGCTCCAGGACACCTGGGGCAAACCCTCTGAGGGTGAGGTCCTCATGCGTTGGTTGTACATTGACTGCAGAATGAGCACCTCCCCTGGTGGCCTCGTTTGGTCCTGTCTGACACTTCAGCCTCCAGGTTGGCTTGTCCTCTCAGAATTTCCCCCTGCAATCACAGCAGACGTGGTGTCCACACCACAAACCACTGTGTAATCCTATTGCATGTGATTAAAAGAACTTCCACCCAGATGTGACCCCAGATCGACACCTTCAGGTGCAGGGCTGGAATCATTCTGGGTTTAGCAGCTGAGTTAATCAGGTAAACTCTGACTTTTGGACACTGCTGTGTCAGGCATTAATAAGAGAAAATGTGGAGAGTAATAGAAAACCAGATGTCTTTCCTCTGTGAAGAAGGCTGGCTCAGCCTCTCCCGAGGGTCTGCAGAGATGGGGTGGCTTTACTGAGCTCCCAAAGGCTCAGTGCCTCATCTGCTGCACCAACAGCCTCCAAACAGCTCCACACCTGACAAGTAAAGCTTCACCAACAGTATCAGTCACCTCACGTGGTGTATAAATACACAGAGGTCCGTAGATGTAATTCTGAAGGTCTCAAATGCAGAAACACATTCCTACCAAGTACAAATTAATACCCATATATTGATAATAAAACATCTTTACTTTGTGTCTCAGGTTGCTGAGGCAGCTCTACTGTTTCCAGTTTGATTTTTAACTTCTAGTAAAAACTCTTAAACAGAATTTAGGGATTAAATTAGTTTTCAGTACACTCAGTTGATGTTGTTACATTACCACTGCTGTGCATTTTGCAGGTGTGTGTGTGAGTGCACTTGAGGGGTGTAAGGAAACCTGTCAGAATAACATGCACAATACACATGTAAGGAAATGTAAAACTGGCCCTATGCATTATTTTTTCACTTCTTTTTTTCAAAGAATTTTGTTTATCTTCCTACTTTGAAAAGAAACTACATTTATTTTGAATAAGTGTGAGGATTTCCATGTTCAGATTCGGTAGATAAAATCTCAGCCTCATTAACTCCCATGACAAACGTGATTCACTGTCAGCTGCTACTCTGCTTGACAAAAAAAAAAAAAAAAAAAAAAAAAAAAACAATGCTTTTGGTTTTCAAAATTGTTTTTTTAAAAA
>VYZS01022597.1:0-17891 GCA_013400695.1 Neodrepanis coruscans
CTGCCATGGGCAGGAATGCATTGCATTATATCAGGTTGCTCCAAGCCCTGTCCATCCTGGCCTTNGCATTATATCAGGTTGCTCCAAGCCCTGTCCATCCTGGCCTTGGATACTTCCAGGGATGGAGCAACCACAGCTTCTCTGGGCAACCTGTGCCAGGGCCTCACCACCCTCACAGGGAACAATTTCTCCCCACTCTCTTTCAGTGGGAAGCCATTCCCCCTTGTCCTGTCCCTCCTGACAATTGTCTCTCTACATCTTTCTTATAGGCTCCATTCAGGCACCGAAAGGCCACAATTAGATTATCCCAAAACTTCTCTTCTCCAGGTTGAACAATCCCAATTCTCCAGCCTTTGCTCACAGCAGAGCTGCTCTATCCCTTTGATCACCTTGATGCCTCCTCTGGACTCTCTCCAGCAGCTCCATGTCCTTCCTGTGCTGTTCCCCAGGGCTGGAGCAGCTCTGCAGGTGGGGCCTGAGCTGAGGGGGCAGAGGGACAGAACTCGCCCCCCCCCTCCTCCTTGATTGCTGCCCAAACTTAATTCCAGAAGCATGAGAGAGAAAAACCTACAATTTGAAATCTAGAATATGTATAGCAATTTAGAAGCATTAGTTGGGTTAGGAAAATAATTTCTATTTCTTAATACCTAAGCTGAGCTGCAGAAAAAAACTTCAGAGGCATCACATTGTCACACCAATGGCAAACAAAACATGGCTGTCACAAGCCAGAAGCATCACAACATCTATCAAAATAAACAATTTAAGCTTATTTTTGCTAGGTGATTCTGTTGGCAGGTCTGTTTTAGCATCCAGGTGCTTTAGTTGGGCTCTACTAGGTATGTACAATCACCCAGAGAGTGCCTAAGCCATAGCACTTCAAGAGCTCAAACAGTCAAGTGGCTGGAAACAAAGTCAATATGAAGTCTGTGGTGGTTTCTCTGGTTGCAGAGCACAAACATCAGGACAATCAGACAAACCCTGTTAATTAAGACTCCACTTTTCACTGGCATTTGCTCATAGTTGGAAACAAATGAATCTGGTTTGTGAGATGTTGGAAGTACCATACAAAGAGACTATCCACTCACAGTGGGCTATTTTCAATGCTAACTACTGTGTCATGTTTGGAAATCTAAAGTTCAGCTGTGGTATTACCCCCCCATCCTACACAGAGAGACAAAGAAACAAAAAGAACCCTAACTTCTTACCTTAAAAGCAGCAAATCTCCTGGAAAGGGCACAAAACTATGGAATTGAAAAAAAAAAAATCAACTAAAGGCCACCTCAAAATCTCGTGCGAAATGGTAGCTCAGCTTAATAGGCTCTATTAGTGATTTTTTTAGGAATTTAGTATTATGGTATAAAATTTTAATTACAAGAAATATAGGGAAGTCAGATCTGCAGGTAATAAGAATTCACTGATAGAAAGTATCTATTTTTCATTTCATTTAGAAGTTAGTTTCAAATCTCTTCAAACTGTTACGATTTGTCCACTGCTGACATATAGCTCTGGGACAAATATTTCGTTTTGTCATTTGAAAATCCTGCTGGTAGCACAAGATGTCCAACGAAAGCCAGTCAATACAAAATGGGCAAGAAAAGTTTGGGGCATTTTCTGCACATCATGAATGTGTTTGAAATGCTGCCTTGAAGGTTTGAGTTATTGAACACTACATTGAAAATGGTCTAATCTGAAACATTTTAGTTTATAAAAGTAAGTGCATTTGCCATGAAAAAAGCCATCAGGAATACTTCAATGATAGGGAATCTGTGGCATCACAGAACTGTGGGGTTTACAGAGACTTTACTACACCATCTAACCCGTTTTTCCACCCAGGATTAGCCCTCCTGCATATTTTCTGGTGGATATTCTGAAGTATCAGCAGCATCTCTGGAACATCTATCTCTAGAAAAAAAAATGCAGTATTTAATTTTTCTCACCACTAAAATACTGCATTTGCCTCAGGATTTCAACTTCTAGTCAGAAAGGTTTGCTGGTTTTTGGGGGCTTTTTTTGCAGATTTCCCCTAGTTCAGCCAGGAGATGCAGCCTCAGGTACAAGAACTGCATGTGTTATCCGCAAGGAAATTCAACCTTTAAGGTATACAGATATAATATCCCCTAGACCTAGCCATAGAAACTAGATCTGGAGGCATAAACTTCTCTGAAAGGAGAACTAACTTTAGTCATCTACATATTTGTTAGCAATGCCATTATGCTTTATTCAAAAGGATTAATACAGACAGTTTACAACACTGGGAACAGATATCGTGAAGAGATGTCATGCATTGTTCAGTCACATGTTTTAAAATAGTCTAAACACCCTGTGTCATTTCCATTACTTTTATCATCTACACTTGTAAGCACCTGAAAGCTTCCCCATATTTTGAGAAAATATTGTTTTCCACAAAGCCCTTGATTGGCATTAATTATCTCATCTGCTGTTTCAAAGGCGAATTTCAATATGAAAATATTGGTGCTTTCTATATCTGTTTGAGCCAGTTTCCCAGCAGTGAGTTGAAGCCCTCCTATGGCAGTGAAGCTCTGCATGCCAAACCAAAGCTCCCTGTGTATAAACAGCAATATCTACTGAGATTTAACAGTAGGGGATGAGCGATCGTAATGACATATTATCCAAACACAGGCTGTAGAGTCATTCTTGCAGGTTTCCCTATCTAATGCACAAAAATCTTTTTAAAAATACCTCTTTGACAAAAGATGCTGTTAAATTCCCAGCCATACCACTCCTCTGCAAAACCCTAAGGAGTTTGTTGTTGTTGTTCCTCTATGAAGTAAGTTGTAATGGTCAGAGAAGAGGTCCCTGAAAGATATCACTGCTGTAAGGTCTCTTAAGCTCAACATTTTGCTATTAACTATCACAAATCCTTTTACTTTACAACACAGCTACTGCAGACACTTGGGAAATTCTGCAAGGCACTAATTCAGCTTTCATCTATCTGACAATGGCTTGGACCAGACCCGATCACATTGGGGTTATCAGGTCAAGACAATCTGAAGGTGTTTTAAAAAATGGTTCAAGTTCTCCAAAGTTGATATAATTGATTTTTAACTGGAAGAAGAGAAAATCAATCTTTTCAAACTGCTCTACCTTGACTCAATGCCATGGGTGGATTTGCTGAGATAGGGGTAATGGAGAAAAGGTAAAGGAACAGGAGAGGAAGAACAGGGCCCAAGAGTAGCAGCTCTTCTGAGATCACTGCTGATGCACTCTGTCTGCAGAGCCCAGGAGCAGCTGCGCCACTCAATATGCACCAGGAGCACTGTACGCATTCCCAGCAAAGTGCCCAGCAAGCTGCTTCCTGCATACAGGAGAACACAAAGGTCTCTGAGGCTGCCCAGAGCAGAATTTGGATTGGGCATCAAATCATAGAGTCACAGAATCATTAAGGGTGGAAAAGACTCTGAAGATCATCAAGTCCAATCATCAAATCAGCACAACCACCACATTCACCATTAAACCCTGTTCTCATAGCCACACGTTCTTTGAACACTTACAGGTGTAACTCCACCGCTGCCTTGGGCGGTCTGTTCCAGTGCTTTACAACCCTGTGTGGGAAGAAATTTTCCTAATATCCAGTCTAAACTTTCCCTGGCACAACTGGAGGCTCTTTCTTCTTGCCGTGTCACTTGTTAAATACACCCAAATAAAGGAGAAAAATAAAAAGTTAATAAAAAGTAAACAGTGAGATTGAGTGCACAAGGAATCCATTGTGGCATCTATTAAAACTAGAAAAACAAAAGAGAAAAAATGTTCAACTGTAGGCTACTAGCTAGAGTACACAGAGGCTTACATTTCAGAAACATCCTGAAACTAAAAAAATCTGCCTCTGCAAAGGAAAATACTTAGTATGTGTTATTTCTGATTCTATTGTCTGCTTTGGCTTTTAGGAAACGCATTTTCCTATGTTTATGAATGTGAGAGTTTTGCAATACTTAAGTATATGGGAAAGCATCTTGAACTGAAGATTATCATTGTAACTAAAAGCATAATTATTCCCTTGACTGAACAATATTCATGATTGTTACTGAGATTCTAAAATCTTCTGGTCTCTTTTCCTTAGTTTCTTGAAAGAAACTTGTTTTACAGTGTTGTTTTACAGTGGCAGACTTCCAACTACTTCTTCCTTCAGTCACACTCCTCTCCCATTTAACACATCCCTACTATTCTTCCCACATCACCACCATTTTCTTTTCTTCAGCAAAACACATTGCTACACACTATCCCTTCTCTCCCTGAACTGCAGGAAAACTGGAGTATTTTTTTAGGCTTTTTTTTTTAATACTCTTGTCAAAGACACACCTTTATAGTGTTCAGTGGCAGCTTGACATTAGTTAATCCCATCACCTAATTAGACTCAACTGTAATATAAAAGAACAGAGTTTATTCATTAATCTTCCCATTCCCTAGACAAGAAAAAAATCTGAAATCAATACCAATGGTGGAAAACTTTTGTGTAGAATTCTAAAAATATCAAGGCAGGTCAATATTTTTCAATCGACCTGTACAAATTAGAGCAAAAATAGTTGGATGTACCCAATATCCATGTGTAACCAGGCAGCTGATATTTAATAAAGATTTCTACAGCTACTTCATTAAAATGCAGATGTTAAATACTTTCTATAGCAGATACTAAAATCTTTGTTGGAGTCCTTGTTATAGCCACTGCTTTCAACGTACATATACATATACATGGTTTATGCAAATGACCAGGTGCACACAAGTCATACCAAAAGCTTGTCTTGAGTGTAGGTGTATTTGGGTTGTGTTAGATTCAGCAGATCAAAATTAAGAAAAACATCTCCAATGACATTCTTCTCAGGAGCCCAGAACAAGAACAGTCTAACATCAAAGACAGAAACATAGTCTCTGGTTAAGTCCTGGAATTTTATTTTTAACCACAAAGACAGAAAAGTCCTAGAACAGATGTGCCAGGGAGACAGATTTCTGTCATCCTCTCAGGAATAAAATAAGCTGAGTAGCTCTGGAATGGAGGTGATTTAGTAAACCTCTTACTTTTTGGGTACTGCTTTTCTACAATTGCATGAATCTCTGCATCAAAAGGTGTATGAAGGAAAGTGCGTGCAGGACAAGAAACCTGCCAAGTATCTAAGCTTCTAGAATCTATAGCAACTTAAAAGTTTTTTATTTTTAAAGTTTCCTTTTCATTTGACACAGTTTTCCACCTTTACAGGACAACTTTTCACAGCTCAGTCTAGAAATTATACAAGACCAAAGGCAATTCACATTAGAGTCTTTGAGTTTTTAACACAGTCTCTGTAGTTCTGGTTTCCAAAGATGAAGTCAATTTTTCAGAGGAAGAGGACTTAGAAGTAAGACAGTATTTGCTAATATAATTTCATGGCAAAGATGCCTTCTCATGTTTATACATTAAATCATGAAAACGACAGCTACATATGGCATCCCAGAGAACTGAATAAATTAAATTTCTTGTTTTGACATATTTTTGGTGTGAAAAGAAGGAACTAGTATCTTCACAAGAAACAATTTGAAGTCAAGAGCTATCTACCAAAAACCCTCAGTCCTGCAATCCTTGCATTCCCACTACCTCCTTTGAAGCTGCCATTTACCTTTGAAATTTCTGTATCAAAATAAAGTTTGTATCTCAAAAGCCCCTCTTCAATTATGCTGAAACTTAGTTAATAGAATCACCCTCTCCTTCCATCAACCCAGCACAGAGACTGGCAATACAGTGGCACAGCAGGAGTTTAAGGGTTGCTGAAACAGAATTACTATTCTAATGATGATTACTTTGCTGTTATGTCTGTTAACAAAATGAACGTTTGGAGTGGCCGATGATCCTTGAAATTTGTTGTTTCACTGTTATCAGAGTTACCAGAATGATTGCTGAGTGTGGGGTCATTTTTCACTATTACTCATACACAAAACATATGCCTGAAGTTAAATGTACAAGAATAAAAAAGAAAAAAATCAGTTACGAATTTCATGCCACAATGTCTTGGTTGAGAGGAGAAAGGAGACAGAGAGACATGGATACTCAGAATCAAGTGCTTCTCAAAACTCCCACCTTTGAAACAAAAACAATCTGCAAGTACTGCTCCTTCCAAGACTTCAAGTACTGGAGCTAAATTAAAAGCAAAAATATTAAGTGTTGTGTCACATTACAAAGTGACAACACATGGCTTCTTTACTGGGCCAACATTGACCTCTGGGACAGGACTTCCACCTGCTCCAGGCTCCCAGTGCTCTCTTGCCCACCTCTCTCCATGGGTCTCCTTCGCCCTCAGGCTGTGCTCTGCTCCCCATTATTTTTCTGCTCTACCACTGATGTTTCAAGCTCCACATCAGCACATTCCAAGTCTTTTATTGGAGATGGCAGTGCCTGAATGCAGCCCTGCTGTTTGCTGTGGCCACCTCCCTGCTGCAAACATCTCCTCTCACATTCAGACCTTTTGGTTTTAATGATCGAGGTGGATGGTTTTTGTTCCCTAAACCCAAGGAAAATCCCTCTGTAGGTACTTTACAGTGCTGCAGCACACGTGAACATGGTCACCTCAGCGCCTGGCAGCCTGTCTGGCAGCTGGCACAGCAGTGAACTGCCCCTCCATACATTTTGGCACAGCATAAACAACTTGAGTGAACTGAATATTCCCTCTGAGTCTGCTGTGCAGCTCACTGCCCTATGTATTGATCTGACAGGCTGAAAGAGCAAGAGGGAAAACCCCTGCTATGTGAGAGATATCTGAGCCTGCAAAAAAATAAGGGAAAGGAGGCACCAGAAAAGGACAAAACCAGTTCCAGATAAAGAGCCAGAGATTCCTGTGTGGATTACCACGTGGTAGTAACTTTGGGCTGATCAAGCAGATGTCTTTTTGCCTGTGTGTGTGTGTAATTGGGAAAAAAGTGTGTGGGGAGAAACTCCTCCTTAATGCACAAAAAGTTGCCTTTGGACATCCTCAAAATACCATACTAATACAAATTAGTAGGTGACAAAACCCAGCCAGAAGAGTAGACTTTTCATGGATAAAAGGACTGGGCCACCACTGAGTTTGACAGTGCTGGCAAGTACTGACTGCCAGAGCAGTGCTCGTGCTGGGCTACTGGGATAGCCAGGATTTAGTCTCTGGGGGAAGGAGGGAAACAACTGGAATGCTGAGACCAGCACAGTCTTACCTGGGAACTGGGAAGGACCCGTGCTCTTCTACCTAAAAATCCAGAATGAGATTTCAGGCTGTTTTTCCGAGTTGTCTAGGCTCCTGGTTTCAGACATATCTGAGAATGACCACAGGACTGTTTGTACCTGATGTGAAACTGAAGGAGCTGCTGTTCCAGAACCTCCAGAGTTGTTGCTTCTGAAGTGCTCATTTATTTCTGCCAAGGCAGGAGAGTGGCACTCACCTTTCAGCACCAGTAGTGGGCTGCAGATCTCTCCTGGAGCAGTATCTCAGGCAAGGAGAGTGTGGAGAAAGGTGAAGGCACTGGTTCTATCCCTTGGCAGAAAGCAGACTGTGCTTCTGTCTGTGTGTGGAAAGGCATGGGATAATCCTAACCACAGATGCTGTAACAGGGCTGTTGCACATGCTTTCTCCCAGGCAAGGGCTGCAGAAGAGGCAGAGGTCTGAGGAGCTTGGAGTAACAGCAGACAACACTGAAATGAATGGCTGTGTGCCAGCAGGGAAGGAGGTGTGAGGGCTAGAGCCTCTGACAGACAGGAGCTTGTATAAGCACCTGGGCTGGCCTCAAATACAAAAGAGACTAAAGAAAAAGGACTTGCCTGAGAAAGTCCTGCTATTGAATTTTGGAGGCATTTCAGTATTACCTGGAGAAAGACGAGGAAGGACATCCCTTCACAACAGAACTGCTGATTAATTAGAGAAGACAAATGCCAGCCTTGCTGCTGTAATGAGGAGAGGCATCTTCTAACAGTTTGCTCACACACTTGACACTTCCCATGGTACTTTCAAGCTGACAGGCCACAGGCTTACTCCATTTTTACACAGCAAACATCCATACAGATTAACACGTTCCAAAGCTGTTATGCACCACTACTAGATACAATGAGAAACAAGCTTCTAAAACATTCTATCGTGTTGAATTTTAAGAAGAGATAGAAATTAAAGTTATGTATACAGCTTGTAAGTACAACCACAAAAAGGGAAACTGTGAAAAACCTTAATGCTAAAATAAATTAAGGCAAAAATGAAGATTGGGATGATGGAGAAGAAATATTTAAATACAGAGAAGGGGTGGAAAGGGTGATTGTTGAATCCTGAAGCGTATCACACAGCAAGAACTTTGTCAAGCTATCTTAATATAAAGAAAATATTTTAGATTGCAATGGAAACTCTTGCCTGTAAAACAACGTGTCCACAATGAGATTCTCAGGGATTTTCTTTTTTCTTTTCTTTTTTTTTTTTTTTTCTGAAACTAGAAGACTAAAAGATAATTAATACACTATAGTGGAAGATAGAAGGTACACTTCAAAAACAGCCTCTTCTTCTCATTGCCTCCATCAGCTGACTTCCTGGAGTGCTCCATTTGCCTTTAAGTGTACTCTTAGAAAATCCTGTTGAAGATGTAAGAGCTCTCACTACCATCTTTTCATCCTCTTACCCTGCTGCCTGTTTTAGGCATCTGCAGCAGAGTCATAGGCTTGGACTAAAATGTCATCTCTCAGCTCCTCCTGCTTTGCAGGCTCTACCCCTCCAAGCACTCGGGTGGCTACTCATTCCTCATGCAGCACATCGCTTAGATTCCTGGGATTTACAACCTAAAGTGTGATCTTTTTATTTATTTTATTTCTACTCAACTAACAAATGGGAATTTATATTATTAATATCATAAATGATGTGTGAAACATCTACTGCAGCTGCATAGTCTGAAACCCTTGCAGGGTGATTCCAAAGCTTGGAACATTAAGCCATAATATCCCAAAAACAGTGGTGTGGTCAAATACACTAATCAGCTGCCTGATTGTCTTATTTACATCCCATGTGCATCTTTTGGCACTGCTGTGCCATTTTCTCCATCTCTTCCATCTTTGCCATTGGAGGTTTCTCCTCTCTCTTTTCAGACACTTCTAGTAGTTACTTATCTCTCCCTTTCTTTCTCTTCCCCACTGTTGCTGTGCTCACACAGAACAGGGAAGGGAAGTAGTGAGAGAGGAAGAGGCAGAGACAGGTACCAAACTGAGTGGAAGAAATGAAGCTGGTTAATTCTGTCTTAATGAAGCAATTAGATCAGAAGCAAGTTTAGGAAAGAGCTTCCAGGACTCACTTCTGCTTCAAGAGTCAGCCCTGCTATTCTGTCACAAGAGGTTCTGTATTTTCACTGTCTATTTATAATGATATTTATGACTCTGGCCTGAAAGGAACCATTACACTATCTAATCCGTGACTGCAGAATTAACCACAAGTGCTGAGGGCAGGACTGGGCTGTGTGATGCTTGGCTCAGGAGAAGGCCATGTAATTTTTTCAGGCATTGACTGTTACACTTGCAGTACTGATTGGCTATTAATCTTAAATGCAATTCATCTTTCTCATGCTTATTGATTAAAAAGCACAGAGTCCCTGGCAGTAACATTGTTATTGACCTTGGGAATTTTCTTGCCAAAAAGGCAAGATAAGCCACACTTCCCTACAGCTGTTCTGTCAGGAAGTCTAATTTTCAAGATTTCAAGATTTTGATTTTCCGTGATAACATGGAAGAAGAATTAGTGTAGCTGATACAGCACAACCAGAGCAGCTACAACCCCCTTGCTGTATTTTCAGGTGAGTATTCCTATGAATTTATACCACCTTGAAATAAATAGAGTTGCCTGCTGTGTCACAGGTGTTTATCTCTAAGGAATGTTACTTTTATTGGAAAAGTTGATCACAAAGAGCTCTCTCATGAATCTGAGAGTGGAGATTAAACTTGCTGCCTTTAGATTAAACCTCTCCTAATTAACCTTCCAATTAACCTCACATCACTACTTTGAACAAGACCATAAATACAAATGATACTACATTCCCTTTTGCAAAAGAAGAACATTTGCTAGCTAGGATAGGGATATATCACCATAATCTACAGAGAATTATATTAGCAAGAGTTTCAAATTCTGCCATGAGTCTCCAGGATGAAGAGAGAAGGCACAGTTGCTATGACAAGCACAAAACACAAAGCACAATATTTTCTCATCAAAGTTTTGCAAAGAGAACTCTGAGATGCAGGATCACTTGAAAATACTGTCTGCATTTGCCAGGTTTAAAGAAAACTCAGTTGAAAAACTATGCCATGGAGAAATTAAGGAAACAAAACAAAACCTAACCAACCCACTATCCATAAGACAGGAATCAATGAATCTGCAACAACAAGGCAATGGTCCAAATGAAAACTTCCTCTCTCTCCTGTGTGGAGGAGCAGTTCTACTCCAGAGGATAATTTTTAAGTGATTCCTATTATGCTGAAATATAATTTTCTCCTCTTCACCCAGAACAGCACCTATCTTTTTGCCTTCTCAGAGACTGCATTTTCACATGTGAAAAGTTCTTTCAGTTAGAGACAATGTTCTGCTGAATGCGTAGGTGGTGAGAATGGGTATTTTTTTTAAAAACTGCTAAAAACTCTTTGTGAACTTTCTGCCTTTTAACTTCAACTTAATCAGTACTAATTTCTCTTTTCTCACTTTCTGGTCTGTGTATAGATGCCTCTGTAATTGAAGGATTTCACTGCTACATTACATTTCTGAGTGTAACTGGTTTAGACTGGGCAACAGGTGTTGCCAGAGATGCTGAAGAACCTGGGTTAGGTTAATGAGGCACTAAGAGGGCCATTCTCTGCTCAGCATTCATGGTCAGCTACCAAACTGCAGGTCCAGCTGCACGTCCTCAAACAGGGCAGGGACAAGGCATTCTGCCAACCCTACCCAAACACTCCACCACAGCCAGCCATGCTTTCACTGGTACTGATCTCTCCATCCCCTGAGCAGGTCAGTATAGTAAATAAATTCATGGAGGNCAGTATCCTCTGCTTGGAGAATTCACATTCCTCTGCTGGCCTTGAGGGAAGCACAGGAAGATCTTTCATGCCAGATGCTTTTTAAGGCAACACACCATTCCTAATTTCACTGGTCAAACCAAGAGCACATAGCCCAACTCTGGTACCCTCATCTAAGATTCTATTTCTGTTCTTCAGGCCACATGACACAAAGTATGCTTCCTCAGCTCTCTTCCTAGGGATATCTCTCCACTCTCAGGTATAAATCTCTCTGTAAGGAGCTGTCTTCCTCCTCCCACCACCTTACCAACTTCATTTGCAGCCCTCCCTTAGGTTCCCATGAACTGGCAAATGTCTATTTCATTTAAATTCTACTAGCCAATGTGTCTCTCCTGTGTCCCAGTAGCCTTTTCTCAAAAGACTTAGGTTTGTGTTAGCTTTTTTAATATGTATTTTTATATACATGTTTCACTTCTCTTTCAGGACAAGAACTTGAAATGCTAAACTCTTACCAAGAGAGATTTCTCACTAAAATCTATCTCACAAAATGCTCCACTTATTTTCTAGAGCAAAAGGAACTAGCAGTGCACATAACTCTATAGAAGTATTTAAATATTACTCAAGCTCCAGGAAAAGGTAACAATTTTTAACTCTCTCACTGATTTTTTGGGCAGCACTCTAGCAACAACTAACCTCACTTCATCTTCCCACACAATAATTCAAAATGTAGGAGTCTTTTTTCTTTCTCTTCCCTAGCCTACAATTCAAGCCAGGAATGTTGTATCCTATGAAGAATTGATGCTAGGATACATTACTGTGCTACCACAGTAACTTACCAAGAATACACACCTGTATGTGCACCGAAATAACCATCCTTGCACAGGCACTGTGATTTCTGAATACTAGGATAAAGCTGAGATTGAAAAACAAGAAATAAAGAAGAGTAACAAAATACCTGTTTCACTAAGAAATACGGTCTTCCTTTTTTCTTTTCTGTAGAAGAAGAGTTTTATGTCCCCTGCAACCTCAAGTAAACTTGTATCTCTGGATTGAATGTGGAAAAACAGGGCTACATTTAACGACAACAGAGCTATTAAAACTCTCAGAACAGCTTGAAATTCAGACTTCTCAAAGAACACGTGTAGTTCACCTGACAAAAACTGTGACCATGGGGAGCTAAAATAGTAGAGAAAAGAAAGAATACCTGCAGTTCAACAAGCTTCCTTAGTCCTGGGCTCAGCACTAGAGGGGAAGGCAAGCAGATACGAGAAAGCTGCTCTCTCAGTCTGTGTATGGTACTGAGCAAGAGTCAGTCAGCCAAATCCTGCTAAAACAGGGATTCAGGTGGAAGTCAAGGCTATAAATTCAGAGAGTGCCTGTAAATATTTACATTTCTTTTTCATGTTCTGACATTTAAATAAATGCCTGGAAGTAAAGGGAAGTTTGTATTTGTGTGTATTTTTAGAATATTTTAGTTCCCAGAATCAGAGCTTTGCAAGAAACTTCAAAGATGCAAACATTCATCCTATCAGTCTAGTACTTGCAGAGCATCAAGTAGAAGGCTTAAATGTTCTCTGAGAACAGAAGCAAATCCATTACCTACAGCCAAAGGAAAAAAAAATCTGTTAATTACATATAATTAGTTAGCGAACTTTCCAGGTAGGAAGGTTTCTGTCATTCATTAGCATTCAGTTAGCTTGGGGTATTCTAAAAACTTACAAAAACCAATAGAGAGGAAAAAACAAGTTTTCAATGGGAGAGATGTGCTTCAGGATACTGCTGTAACCAAATTCAGAATTCTGTGTATCCTAAAGAAGAGAGACTAAACCCTGGCTCTTGCAACTCAGAATCACACATTATCAGAAAATCATAAAATGGTTCGGCTTGGAAGGGACCTTAAAGCCCATCTCATTCCAACCCCCTGCCATGGACAAGGACACCTTCCACTATCCCAGGTTGCCACAAGCCCCTTCAATCAGGCCTTGAACATTTCCAGGGATGGGACAGCCACAGTGGCATTATTAGAAAAGGGTATCCACTATTTAGCTCTGGAGTCTGCCCTTCTGAAACTAGTAATTCTGGATGTAGACAAAAACAAGCATCTAGACTGTGTATGACTGTGTACAGTGTCGCCTGCTGCCACTGCTTATCTCAGTCTTGGAAATCCTCTTACAAGGCTATTGTCTGTGTTAAATTCTTTCACTCTTCCTTACTGAGGCTATTTTTGCATTTCTTTGAAGGTTCTCTCTAATCTTAGTCTGCCTATTGAGCTGAAGGTTTCATCTCATTGCTTCTCAGAGGAATGTACTGTTTGTGCTGAACAGAGAAATGATGGCCACAGATAGCTACTTACCCAGACTATGTCAGCAAAGCTCTTACTGTATATGCAAAGCACTGCAGGCAAATTTGTATTGAATTAAGAACAACCAAACACAGTTTTCATATGTTTATGCATTATTTTTACGGCTGCTCATTATCTAGATTTAGTTTTGCTTAATGTCAATAGAGAATGAGATCACTAAAGATGGTCCTGTGACAAACAGACTTCCTGTGTTCAAGATCAAGCAGAAATTAAATAGTTCTTTTTTTTTAAAGAACAACTGCAAATTGTATTGTAAACATATTATAGCATAGCCAATGTGGCAGTCAGGAGAAAAAACAAATGATTTTGCCTCCATTTCCAACAAATAAGGAAAATTCTAACCTTGTTTTCTACACAAACCAAAGGGAGAAGAGAGAAGGTGTTCAGCATTTTTGGGGCTGTTAGTTCCACACTTCAGTACTGGCCAGTCCTCAGACCATGGAATTACTTAATGGCTTTAAACATTTAATGGCTTCAGCTGCTTCTGAAGTAAGATTCCCTGTAAGATTAAATTACAAGCAAAAAAAATTAAAAAGACAGACGACCCTCCTATTCAGTAACACTCTACAAAACT
Organism: Neodrepanis coruscans; assembly: GCA_013400695.1. Lineage (NCBI taxonomy): Eukaryota > Metazoa > Chordata > Aves > Passeriformes > Philepittidae > Neodrepanis > Neodrepanis coruscans. The sequence continues at coordinate 13,912 of VYZS01022597.1, forward strand.
AAAATACAGTAGACATCTAATATACAAGGAAAGATTATCTGTTCTTATGAATCTTTTGGAAGCTCTGCTAACTTGTTGAGGATACAAAGAAATACTTCTTCCTTGAATGAAATTTGGTCTTACCTACGCCCAGCTATATTCATCTTACGAAACAACTGCTGGACTATTCCCAGGTGAATCAGGGCATCATAGCAATGTCTGTGTGTCTGATCATGATAAATCATTGAATCACAGAATCACAGGATGGTTTGGGTTGGAAGGAACCATAGAGATTCCCCCTGCCACAGACAGGGACACCTTCCACTATCCCAGGTTCCTCTAAGTCCTGTCCAACCTGGCCTCGGACACTTCCAGGGATGAGGCAGCCACAGCTTCTCTGGGCAACCTGTGCCAGGGCCTCCCCACCCTCACAGGGAACAATTTCTTCCCAATATCTCATCTATCCCTGCCCTCTGGCAGTTTTAAGCCATTCCCTCTTGTCCTGCCACTCCAGAACCTTGGAAATAACCTCTCTTCATCTTTCTTGTAGGTTCCCTCCAGGTAGAGGAGTAAAAGAACATTGTTGGAGGTTGAAATGGACTCCACCATAGTGCCTGGTGTACAACTGGGAAAATTACATTTACGTGTCCTTGTTTACAACTACAGTAACATCTACCAACTGCAAACTCACTTGATAAAATACAGAATTTTCATAGTGCAGGGAGGAAGAACTGAATCTAAGACATCTGCATCCCTCCTCTGAGCTTTAACCCAAAGGCTACCTATCCCTTTGTCCTTGGTGGGCAGGATGTATCTAACCACTGAGCAGATGGCTGCATACTAAAAAGGGGAAAGGAAAAAATTAAGTTATTTGGTCAGGGAACTTTATCAGAAATAGGCCTCTGAATCTCTGTTATCTCCCACAGCCTTTGGAGTCGAGTCAGGAATCCCAGCAATGAATAGGTGCTCAGCTATCTGCAAACTTTGACGTCCTGACAACTGGGCATTTCTCACTTCTGTTTCACATCAGTACCTTTTTTCAGGCACTGCTGGGAGAGAGAAGAAGAAGAAAAGAAATTACTAAGAAAAATCCAGAGGGTGTTTGTGTGGAGAGAGAGAGCAAGGATGGTGGTCAGAGGGCATGGAGAAATGGATGTAAATTTGGCTTTGCTACCTTGTGCATGCACTGCTCTGATAGAACATAAAGTCTTAAATGTGTGAAACAGGAGTAGAACAGGAACAGAAAGGAACAGAACAGGACTGAACAGGAACAGAAGGACTGAAATAATAAATGAAGGAGGATCTACAATCCCTGCAGGCAATGTGATTGTTTAATACCAATGAAATGTCTTGGAGGAAAAAAAGGGGGAGTTAGTTACTTTGTGTTATTCACTGCCATAGAATCATAAAATGTCCTGAGCTGGAAGGGACCCATAAGGATCACTGAGTCCAACTCCTGGCCCTGTCCAGGACACACCAACAATCCCACCCTGTCCCAAAAGCTCCTTGAGCTCTGTCAGCCTTGGGGCCATGACCAAACATTGGAGAGCCTGTTCAGTGCCCAGCCACCCTCTGGGGGAAGAACCTTAGGTCCTAGAGAAAATTATATCTTCACGGTTTAAAATATAACTCGTTCTACATTGGGTATAGATACAAACAAGTTGAGGAGGAAAACTTGCAAAAAAATGCATGTTATAGTCACAGATATATATAACATGGACCAAAATATTTGTTTCTCTTACATCCTACTACTCCACCTTTCACCCCTAATCCTCTTCTCCTCTGTCAAGCTTCATTACTATCAAATAACTACAGCAGGCTCACAGGGTCTTTTGTTTTATCCTTAAGTCTTCCAGCACAGGGTTTGGGATTTTTCCCCACTATTTCTGACCTTCCTACCATAATTTGGGTTATGGAAAACAAAAATTAAACTGAAACTCAACCAGAGGTTCTCAGTATGAGGGACCACCCTCAGTCACTCAATAGCAGTCACTCAATAGCACTGTTATGTGTTCCTTCTCCACCAGAATAACAATTAAATAAGCAAAATCAAGGAAGGAGAACATCTGAGGGAGAACCTGGAGAGAACAACCAGAGAATAAGGTTAGCTTATTATTTCATGCAAATACATAACATAGTATTGCAAACTCTTCCATCCTCTTCCATTAACACTTTGCTGTTATTCTTGTGTATTTCTTTAATGCTGGGCTTTAAGTTTCAGACGTGATGAGCATATGCCGCACAAACTGAATCCAAGAGCTTCTCTGGACGCTCAGCCCATCTGAACACCTGGACATACACAGATACAGATCTTAAAACTCAGTACCAAATCCCAACTCACCATTTTAGAAAGACAGGTACAAAAGTTTCCATAAACATGAGCCACAATGACATTTTAATAATTTATTTGAATTACATCATTGCAGCGTTACTCATATATTCAAATCCAGTCTGGAAGGAAGAAGAAAAATGGAAAAGAAAGCAAAACACTAAGGATCTCTGTGACATACAGATAATTTTAGAGCACCAGTTCCCAGGGTGTCATCAGACAGAAGCCTGGATTTTGAAACCAACAGTGAAAACACACTTAACTCCTCCTAATATACCTCAGCATTAGTCACCTGTTAATTCACACTAAGTACTCGATTGCTCATAACTCCAGCCTTCAGAACAATGACATCAAACCAGATAAAATTCCATATGACTGCTGTACTAATCTTAAGGGAGGGAAAAAGAAAGGTAAGAAAGGGCTACTCTGTGTAGAGACAAATCAAATTAAATTCTAAAATGTAAGGAGGAAAGGATTCCAAAGCGAAAAGTTAAATGCTGATGAAAGAATCAATAAAAATTTAAAAAGATTTTTTGGTTGGGATTTTTTAGTTTAGGTGCTTTTTTGCTGTTTTTCAGTTGATTTGCTTGTTGGTTTTTTTAATTTTTGTTTTTTAAACTAGTTGTATCCAAATAGGCTAAGGAGATCAATTTTGAAGGTAGTATCCCATGCCATATTGGGATTCAAACTGCAAATTCCCTGACTTGGTTATTTTCTCTGTGTGACTATGAAACATTTAACAATAAATATCCACAGCAGACTGAAGTGGCTGGAAGTTACTCTGGAAGAAAAAAAAAATTGTTTCTTAAAGGTCATTTTTAGATTTCTTCAAGCCTTTCCTCACTTAGATCCCCAAACAAGGTATTTAAATTTGCTGAAATTCACTTAACCACTCTTTTAGTGAAGAAATTTTGCTAATATTCATCCTGAACCTCCCTGGTGCAACTTCAGACTGTTGAGAATATTGGGCAGTGCACTATGAAACATAATTTGTGCTTAACAGCCATGTGTTGCATACTGGGATGAAAGAAGGCATTTTGTGTTAAACCTGCAAACTCTACCAAGTTGTATTTCTTGGATCAGCTGTGAAGCAGCCTTACAGTCAGTGACTTGCAAGATCAATGGAAACCCGAGCCCAGAAAAATCAATTCCAAATGTAAGTGATAAGGCAAAGCAGCAAAGTGAAAACAGGTACTGGAGGGGCTGGGCCACAACAGCCACTAAGTTGATCCCAGGGCTGGAGCCCCTCTGCTCTGGAGCCAGGCTGGGAGAGCTGGGGATGTTCACCTGGAGAAGAGAAAGATCCAGGGAAACCTGAGAGCCCCTTCCAGAGCCTAAAGGGGCTCCAGGAGGGCTGGGGAGGGGCTTGGGACAAGGGATGGAGGGACAGGAAAAGGGGGAATGGCTTCCCACTGCCAGAGGACAGGGTTAGATGGGATATTGGGAAGGAATTCTTGGCTGGGAGTGGGAGAAGGCCCTGACTCAGGTTGCCCAGAGAAGCTGTGGCTGCCCAATCCCTGGAAGCGTCCAAGGCCGCGTTGGACGGGGCTTGGAGTAACCTGGGATAGTGGAAGGTGTCCCTGCCCATGGCAGGAGGTGGAATGGGATGAGTCTTAAATCCCTTCCAACCCAAATCATTCTGTNCTTAAATCCCTTCCAACCCAAATCATTC